>JAOTQR010032343.1:0-51656 GCA_025774065.1 Solanum ossicruentum | reverse complement strand
ATTATTATTATTATTACTATTATTATTATTATTATTATTATTATTATTATTATTATTATTATTATTATTATTATTATATATTAATAAGGTCTAAATCACATTAATTTCACGAATTGGTATATTGACTCATGTATCTTATTGATTTTAAGTAATGGGGTTATGAAATTGTTTACGGGTTACTTCAAGTATGGGCTACTTGTCATGGATATATATGAGTATATACGTTTCCTTCAAGTTTCAAAATCGTAAAGCTAATTTAGATGTATTAGTGCATTGCATCATGAGATATCCCATGACACGACATGCTCGTTGAATGATATTGAAGTCATATGAAAGTTATGCAATATTGGAAGTTTTCTTGATGATGTTATGATTTGCAACTTTATACATGTCACGACCATGCTCTTGTCTATATGTTATTTGGGACTAAATTCATTGGAGTCAAGAATGAATTAATAAAATAAATGTGAGTCCTTACCAATCATGAAACTATGATGACCCATTAGTAGAGGGAAATGAAATAATAAATAATTAGTAGAGGGATATAATGACGATGCTAGTCGATAGTAGAGATTTAGCAATGATTATGATGCTAGACGATGGTAGAGGCTTAGCAAAGATGTAAGAACTTTTCTTACGATGATTATTAATATTCTAAATATTTATGGGATGGGTTAGTAGAATTCCCCTTCCATTATTTCAAAAGGCTTATAGGATGGGTTAGTAGAATACCACTCCACTAATGATTTCATGATTCATGCTTATGATTATTTTGTGAGAGTTTTACTCAGCACCGAGTGGACTTTAGTGATGATTATGGAAGCTCCCTTTAGAAGAGACATGGGACCACTAGTAGAATCCTATTTTCTGATAAATACGTGCCATCGTAGGAAATAGGAATCACGCGTTAGTAGAGGTTGATTTTGAGACCAACTGATAGTAGAGGTTGTTCAATAGAAAGTTTTTCATAGATCCACTTAGGCATTTTAGGAGGTCACCTTGGCAAGTGATCTCCCCCTTCTCCGGTGTAGGGAAAGCATAGGGACTCCATGGTCAGCTCACATGATTTATGTATTTTGAAGGGTGCTCTCAAGTATGTTCATGTTCTCCTCAAGTTCCCAAGGTTTCCTTTTATGGTGATTTATGATGGTTCCTACATATTATGTTAAAAGTTATTTTAAAGCTCCATTGGTTCATTGTTTTACAAGTTGAAATGGTATTTCTCCTAAAGGTATATAATTAAATCTTCAAGTATGAAAGATGGCCTCCATTATGATTACTAATGTTCCTTGCATAATAAAGTGTCCTTTTATGTAAACTGATGTATTATTCACCTAAGGATATTAATTGTTCATTACAATATGTATTTCCTCACTAATTTAAGTTTATGGGACTCATCATGCATTCAAGTAAAGGTAGGTTCTTTATTTGTCATATGCATTATCTCGTGTTCTATCACTAAAGTAATGTGTTAAATACTCACCCATATGTATGTTTTCCTCATACTTTAAAGATGTTCCTCCTATGATATATGATTTAAATGCCTGAAACTCATATATGGTTCAAGTTATTTGATTTTTTATTTATGACTATATTTATTTATGCATCCTATTAAGTTCGTTCTAAAGTTACCCTTTTATGTTTAAACGATATTGGCTTGATTATAAACTTACTAATTCCCTTGTAAATATATGATTTTTAATATGAGACTTAGTATGAATCATTTCAATATTTATTTCCATGCCATGTATTGCATATCTACATACCAGTACATTCAAAATACTGACGCATACTTCTATGCCTATACTATTTAACCATGTATGGAACGACACTCCTCAATATCCTCCATGTGGCTAGCTTTGGATCATTGAAGATGAGAGTTGGTTAGTCCCCTAGTTCGGGGACAATAACCTAGTTTTATTTCTAGATTGATGTATACGACATTCTAGTTTCTAGTTGTATATTTCTTTGCTATGTATGTATTTGAGGGTGAGCTTGAACATTTCTTAGCCCTCGCCAAGTTTATGTTAGAGGTATTCTTCGATGAATTTTATGATGGAATCTAATTCCTATATTCCCTTATGATTTTTAAGTTATGGCCCTTAGCACTGTTTCCCCTAGTTTTCTATTTCATCTTAGTATTTTATACCTATAAATGTTGATGATATTAAGATGACTTGGGTGATGTGCCTTCCGGTGTCTCATTCATTGTTTGACCACTAGGTCCCTAGGTCTAGTCATTACAAATTTGGTATCAGAGCACAATGTTTTGAAATGATCCTCCGAGTCCAACATACCTCGTTGAATAGGGTCTTATTTATGGATGTGAAAAGTGCCACATGTATGAGTAGGAGACTATAAAATGTTTGGGAATTGTCTTACTTCTTTCATGATCCATGTTGTGCTTTAGAGTTGTCCTAAGGTTTCCTTTATCTAATGGATGGTTCTTTGTGTTTTTAGATAATGCCTCTAAGAAGGATGCCTTAAGCCCCAGTCGATGAAGGATAATTCATGCAGAATTTTGGACTGCTCACACTATGTTGGCAAAAGTTGTGACCATCCAAGCCAATCGAGGAGCCTATGTTTCAAATGCTCCCATTCCTACCTCGAAGGTAAGGGACATTTCTAGAATGAACCCTCTCAAATTCCATGGATCAAAAGTGGAGGAGGCTTCCCAAGAGTTCGTGGATAAAGGGCACAAGGTGTTAGCATTATGGGAGTGACTTTGGAGGAGAAGGTAGAGTTAGCGGCTTTCTAATTAAAAGGGGTGGCTCAAGTATGGAACACTCAATGGAAAGGTGAGAGGAATGAGGATTGGGGCCTTATATCTTGGGAAGAGTTCAAAGATGCATTCCTCGTTCGCTTCTTTCCCTTGGAGTTAAGAGAAGCTAAGATGCAAGAATTCATCAATCTTAAGTAAGGGAATATGAGTGTGATGTAGTATTCTCTCATGTTCACCCAACTCTCCAAATACACCCCATCATTGGTTGCTGACCCCCATGCTAGAATGAGCAAATTCTTGTTGGGGTTATCCGATTCACTTATTCAAGAATGCCGGACTTTTATGCTAGTAAAAGAGAAGGATATTTCAAGGTTAATGACTTGTATAGAACAAATTAAGGAGGAAAAGATAAAGAAGAGTACAAAAGAGTCAAAGAGGGCCCATTTTGATGAGGGTGAATCATCATCTACTAAGACCTTGGAGCCTAAGAGCAAGAGGGAGAAAAACCACTATACTACTTGTGACAAGTGTGGTAGAGTGCATTTACGGGAGTGCTTGATAAGACAAGAAGTATGCTTTGAGTATGCAAAGGTGGGACACAAGAGAACGAATTTCCCGGTGGCCGCTAGGAAAGGAAGAGAAAGAATTTGAAATGCTGTACTCAATAAGTATGTGTTCCTCCCAAATGTGGTAATGATTTATGCTAGATGGTTTCATGGTTACAACGGTATAGTTGATGTTTTGATGCAAGCGGTTGTGTTAAGGTATTGGTAAGGCAGTAGTTTTCATGTTCCTCCTCATGCATCATTTATGATATCTATGACTTGATGATTTTCATATATGCATATTGATGAAATTGGTTCTTAATTAGAATCTTATGTGCACTTATGAAAACATGTTATGTATGCTTTTGAAATGATGTTTGAGGTTAAAGATTTGTTTTTAAACCTTGTATGAAAGTGATGTTGGACATGTGTACTTGAATTTATGATGGCTTGCTATGCATGCATGTTCATGTCACTCATATCGTACTGGTTTTATCAACATTTGGGGACGAATGTTCCTGGGGATGGGGGTGATATTGTAACAATCCCCAATTTTGGAGCCTAAGAGTATTGAAAGGTTGGCTTGAAAAATGACCTGGAGTAATTGGATGAGGGAAACTTATGGCCCATAGAAGAAGTTATGACCCGTAGTGAGGTCTGGAGATTAAGGGTCTTGACTTAAAGGAAATTGGAGTTTCAAGAAAGTGGTCTATTAACAAACAGTATGTCCTGTAAAGCGTTATACAACCCATGTAATCCCTTCGTGGATAATGACCTAGAGGATGAGAAAAATATCTAAGTGTGGAAGGACTCTACGAGTCCAATCATGACCTATAAGTCAATATATGGCTCGTAAGATGGTTCGTGATTTTGGGGCCAAATAATGATTTCTAGATCCATGCTTACGAATAATAGTATGTGTCATGCTTATGTGTACGGCTCATACATTGCCACTCGTGATTTGCATAATCGGATTCATTAAGGTTATTTCCTATTCGTTTAAAAACTTAATAGCCATATCTACCCCCTCCATGACCCCTCATTCAATTCCAAGCCCCTCTCCTATCAAGTAGAGTGCAAACGATTTCAATAGCATGAATTCATATCTGTGTCAACTTTACATGATCATATCTCTTAGCACACAATGAATTTGATTCTTTATGACCTACCAAATGAAAGCTCTTTGAATTATATCTCCAATGCGACTGTTTTCACCTCATATGGAGCTCGAACCAAAAGGTTATGCATATTTTAGTGAAGCATTGTTAGGCTGTTAGCTTATACCACCCACTTTAGTGAAGCACTATTAGGCTGCTAGTTTATACGACCCACTTTATGGGCCATGGATTGACTTACGGTCCATACATGGACTTTGTTGGAAACTATCCATCTAGTTTTAAAAAGGGTATTTTAGCTGTTTTCTCACACCCAAACCCCGATGCCACATTGTTTTGACTTCCTACGTGCCTTATATCATCTACAACTCCCCTAAATGAACCTATTCCTAAACCATTCTTCAAAACCTAATCCTCAAAAATTCTCGCAAGTCCCCCCGGTCCGCTATTGAAGACAAGACTAGGGTTTTGGGTTTCTTCACTAAATTTAGTGATTTCTTTCTAAATCTTCGCCTAAGGTATGTGGGTTTGATTTGTGAAACCCTTTCCTTCACAAAACTCTAGTTTCTATCTATTTTGGATTTAAGGTTTATGCATGCTATGAAGTTTTGGGAAGTTGGTTTAATCATGCAATTTGTGATGCATTCGTAGTTAAATAAAGCATATGATTATTATGTTATGACCTACGATACATATGGAGTTGAAACTCATGACTTTCTAGTTGGGGTTTTACAAGGACCATGTTGGGTTAATTTGAATGATTCCAAATGCTTATATTATGAATTTATTGATGTTTGTTAATCCGTATTTTTATCAAATGATATTTAATTCCATGAGAAGGATGTTAAGCCTTGCATTTCTATATTATAGAAGCTAGGGAATTTTAAGATATGAATATGATGATATGGGTTCTTTAAATTTTCCTTTAAATTGGTGAATCCTACTACTCTCATACATGGATAACTAGTAATTTTCATGATTCCATAGTTATTTATGATTCTTCCCTATGTATGGAATTTTGGGTTGTGAAGTCGATGGAGGGTTGCTTGATTTCACTTAAATTCATACTTTATGTATTATTATTATATATGTATAAAATCTAAATCACATTAAATTTATGAATTGGTGTATTGATTCTTGTATATTATTGATTACAAGTAATGGATTTGTGAAATGTTTACGGGTTACTTCAAATATGGGTTGCTTATCAAGGGATACATATGAGTATGTACACTTCCTTCATGTTTCAAAATTGTAAAGCTAATATGCATGTATTAGTGCATTACATCATGAGATATCCCATGACATGACATGCTCTTTTAATGATATTGAAGTCATATGAAAGCTGTGTATTATTGGAAGTCTCTTTTATAATGTTATGATTTGCAAGTTTCTACATGTCATGACCATACTCTTGTCAATATGTTATTTTGGAATAAACTCATTGGAGTTAAGAATGAATAAATAAAGGAAATGTAAGTCCCCATCTAGTTATGATCATGAGACTATGATGACCTGTTAGTAGAGGGAAATGAAATGATAATCCGTTAGTAGAGGGATATGATGATGACCCTATCGATAGTAGCGGTTAAGCCAAGATTCTGATGCTAGCAGATAGTAAAGGCTTATCCAAGATGTAGAGGCTATCCTTATGATAATGATTAATATCCTAAATGCTTATGGGATAGGTTAGTAGAATTTCCCTCCATTGTTTTTGAAGGCTTATGGAATGGGTTGTAGAATACCTCTCCACTAATGATTTCATGAGTCATGTTTATGATTATTCTGTCAGAGTTTTACCTAGAATTGAGTGGACTTTGGGGATGATTGGGGAAGCTCTCATTTGAATCAGTATGGAATTGTTAGTAGAATTTCATTATCCCATAACTACGTGCTACCGTAGGAAATAAGAATCACTCGCTAGTAGAGGTTGATTTCTAGATCATCTGATAGTAGAGGTTGCTCATACCAAAGGCTTTAGGAGATCAATTTTGGCATTTTAGGATATTACCTTGGCAATTGATCTCCCTTTTTCTATGGTGTAGGGAAAAAATCGGGACTCCATGGTTAGCTCACATGGTTATGTCTATTAAAAGGTGCTCTCACATAAGTTCACGTTCTCCTCAAGTTTCTAAGGTGTCCTTTTATGGTGATTTACGATGGTTCCTTCATATTATGTTCATAGTTGTTTTAATGATCCTATGATTCATTATTTTACAAGTTGAATAATATTTCTCCTAAAGGTATATGATTAAGTGTTCAAGTATGAAAGATGGGATCCATTATGATTTCTAATGTTTCTTGCATAATACAGTGGCCTTTTATGTAAAGTGATGTATTGTACACCCAAGGATATTAATATTTTAATTGTTCATAACAATATATATTTTCTCACTAATTTAAGTTTATGCGCCTCATCATGCATTGAAGTAAGGATATGTTCTTTATTTCTCTTATGCATTATCATATGTTCTGTGGCTAAAGTAATATGTTAAATGATCATCCATATGTATGTTCTCCTCATACTTCAAAGATGTTCCTTCTATGATATATGATTTAAATTCCTAAAATCTATGCACGGTTCAAGTTTATATGATTTTCTTATTTACGACTATATTCATTTATACATTCTACTAAGCACTTTCTAAAGTTTTCCTTTTATGTTTTAATGTAATTGGCTTGATTATGAATTGCTAATGTCCTTGTAAACATATGATTTTTAACACGAGACTTAGCATGAATCATTTCATTATTTATTTTCATGTCATGTATTGCATACCTACATACCAGTATATTGAAAGTACTGAAGCATACTTCCATGCCTATATGATTTAACCATGTAGAGACTGACATTCCTCGATATCCTCCATATGGCTAGCTTTTGGATCATTAAAGATGAGAGTTGGTTAGTCCTCTAGTTCGGGGACAATAACCTAGTTTTCTTTTTAGATTGATGTATAAGACATTCTAATTTCCAGTTATATATTTCTTTGATATGTATGTATTTGAGGGTGAGCTTGAACATGTCTTAGCCCTCGTCAAGTTTAGTTAGAGGCATTGTTGGATAAATTTTATGATGGAATCCAATTCCTATATTCCCTTATGATTTTTAAGTTGTAGCCCTTAGCCCCGTTTCCCCTAGTTTTTTATTTCATCTTAGTGTTTTATGCTTATGAGTGCTTATGATATGTAAGATGGCTTGGGTGAGGTACCTTTAGGTGTCTCATTCATTTTGTGACAACTAGGCCCCTAGGTCGGGTCGTTACACTTAGTCAGATAAATCCAACTATGACTTCAGCTTAAATCACAATTATCCATGACTATTACATTATCTACCCACTTCAAATACTCAAAATTATACAACATTTGAAGATCGAAATGCGAACCCTGAGTTTGCGACCTTAGGTTTTTAATTATAAAAGGTAGGCAACATAAACTGAGACAAATTAATACACAAGTAATCGGTAATTTAAAGAACCATTAATAAATTAAACATTCAACTACATTGCACACCCTTAAGCATGGGGGCTTTAGTTACTCATAGTAAATGAAGAAGAGATTATACCTAAATGATCATCCATAATCTTCAACTTGAACTGAGAATACAAGAGGAAATTAAATGCTACCAAGTTTTTCTTCCCCAATTGCAAAAAAATTGAGTACAAATTCCTTCTCAAAGAATAAGTACAAGCTCCAAGTGTTCTCTGAAAGAATATATGAAAAGTATTTTAAAAGTGTACCAAAAATACTCCAAATTGCTTAAATACCATCTCATAAGTTATACAAAATGCAACTCGATAAAGTAAGTCGAGCATTGCCGATAAGTTCAGCAATGCGTTGACTTGCGATATTTGTCACCAAGTTGAGCATGTAAATATTCATTTCAACCAAGCCTTGGTTGAAACATTTAGTGATATACATTGAGTTCGCCGACTTCAAACGGCGATGCGCCAAATGTCATCAACATCGTCGAATTGACATGCACGTTTATGTCTCCTTTTTGCCAGCTTCTTTTACTTTCAGTAGACTTATATTATCCCGTCGAATACATTCAATGATGTGCAAAATTGTTTTTTGATTGCCTAACTGTGCTAATCCCTTAGGGTTCAAATATTGTACATTTAGGTGATGCTCGTACTCACTTACTGATGCACCAAATTGTAATGATGATCCACTTTTAGCTTTCTTTTTATGTTCTTTCTTGAATTCAATATTCTTATATTATTCCATGAGGTTCATTTAGAATCTTTTGAAATTTTATGTATCATTTTATAACTAGAGGTACCTTTAGATCGTGAAAGATTTAAGTTAACAATGGAAAGTTCAAAGAAATACCTACTTATTCTAATGTAATTACCATTTACTTGTAAATTGTAGACTTGTCTTCATTTGTTTTTTATCATGTAGCCATTTTGTTTTTACATGGGAGATTGTTGGATTCTGATGATGAAATAAAAATGAAAAATAGAGAGGAAAAATAGAGAGAACGCAAAAATATAAAGTCCATTTTAAAATAACAATTCTCCCACATTAGTGAAAGAATTGAAAGGAACTTTCAAGTTCTTAAATATAAAAGAACTCTTTCATACATCTAAAGGGTTAAGAACACCAAAAATCTTCTATCATTATTGCCGCTTGATCGGTTAGACTTTGACTTCGACTTTAGCTTTTTGTGTTTGGATTTGAAAAATATACGAGCAAGAGATTATATTTTGAATAAAAATTTTTATCCAATATTTTTCTCACATGAAAGATGCACTTTTTCGTATCTGCAAAGCACTAGTGCAATACTTATTGAAGAGATGTATCTCTTCCACACATTAGTTTGTGTAGTGTTTGAAGTATCTTGTACAATTATGCTTCGACGTTTCATCGGTGCAACACTAGTTGAAGAGACGCGTATCTCTTTAGCGTACTAGTTTGAACTGATGCTAAAAGGGTGTTTTACTATTAAACATTGGTGGTCACTAATTTAACACCAATAGTAATTAGTGTTGTATTTTCGAAATCACTACATTTTTTCTTAAACAATTTTTGATGACTAGAAATAACTGGTTCCTCTTCAAATAATTATATATGAAATAGTATACACCCAATATGAATATTATAAAGTTAAAACTCCTCCTGCTTATAAAATTCTATGTGATTTAATCCTGTTGAAGTTTGAGAACTAGTGACCTTGAGGTACCACAATTTGGATGAGCATAATCATTTTATCTTGAGAGGATATATTTTATAGTCTTGGATTTGAGGAAAAAAATGTTAAAGGTACATAGTGAACTCATTGGACTTAATTTTAATTTTATCTTCATATTTTTTGATTTATTTAGTTTTCAATAATATGTGTGTGTGTGTGTGGAAGGCAGCTCTACTTATGGCAAAACATTTGCTATAGCAAAAGTGCTACAGGATCTTCCATTAATAATTGGGTTGTTTTTTCATGGGTGGCTTTTATCTTTGGTGATGTCATCATAGATCAAACTTAAGGATGATTCCTTCTAAAGGATTTTTTTCATTTGTTTATAAAGTTTGCTTTGCTCTTGATCTAGCTAATTGTGCAATTGCAATTGATTTTTATTGCAAAAATTGTATCTGGGCGGCATTTATTGGGATTAGATGTATTGGATTTTGTACGAACCATTTCTCTAGCTCGGGAACATAAAGTTTTAATGAGTTCCAACTTTTGTACAACTTCCAGTGGCCTTAAAGAGCTAACCATGGGAGACCGTTTTACCCCTCTGGCATAAGAAATGAAAATTTTTGTGAGTATATCCGCGAATATGAAACCTGTGGGAAAATTTTATTGAGTTTTATTTTGGTGCTTGGATGAAAATATAATGATATGTTCTTTATTATTCTTCTTTTGTTGTATAAAGTCTCCATATCTAATGTTTGAAGCATCTATTTCAACAATTTTGGATGCAGAAGGATTGGAAAGAGATAGGCACGGAAGGTCCTTAGCTCGCAGTTTGATTTCTCTAACTACATTCGTTTGAATGTGTATCCATGGAGGAGGAGGTTTTCTCAACATATTATGAAGAGGTTTTTGTGAATTACTAAGACCTAGAATGAAATCTACTATATAGTTGACACACCCTAAGAATCTTTGGAGCTAGTTTTTGTCAAGGATTTGTTTAGGAAATTTATCTGCAAATTAGATGGATCGTTGAGTAGATACAATGGTACCTTGCTGGATATTATGTCTAAGAAATTGAATGTTAATTTGGAATAGACTATATTCGGTCTTGGACAAAACTAAGCCATTCTCTTTTATGACATTGAAGAATACTCTTAACTATTTGAATTGTTGGTCAGTGCTGATAGAAAATACCAAGACATCATTAATATAAATGATAATGAATATTGAAAATGGATTAAAGATAAGATTCATTATTCCTGAAATTATGAAGGGTATTCTTTAATCCGAAGGGCATTACATTTCCACTCATACTTCTCAAAAGGTACATCAACAATAATTTTATAATGATCTTTAGGATCAATTTGAATTTTCCAAAAATCGGATTTGATATCAATTTTTGAGAAAATTATAGCGCCGTAGAAGCACTGAAGGAACTTTCCTGTTACGAATAGGATATCTAATCTATCAAATATCAAAGTTCATAGGTTTGTTATTGTTGACTAAATGAGGGACTCCTAGTTCAAGCTCAGAGCTTTTATTGATATAGAAGGCGACACAATAACAAGGGAATTTGCTCGGAGAATTTTTTTCTAAGAAGATCATTAATTTCATCTTGGAAATGAATTATGAGCTCGTGGTTCATTTGGATAGAGCAATATTCTATGGAAATAATTTTCTCATCAAAGTCAGTCTCTTAAGTAAGTCTAACTTTGTATTTTTTCCTTATTCCAAAAGGTTGTCGGTAAATCTGCACAAAATTCGTGTTGTATGTTGGCGTCTAGAGTTTTGGCCTTGGCCTGAAGGGAAGGTTCTTGTAATTGTTGTTGCATCCTTTGGAGTTCAACTTCTTCTTTGAGAAAATTAATTTGGGCTTCCTTAAATTCAAAGGCAGATAATATTCTTCTGAGGAAGATTATCAAAGGGAAGAAAAATATTTCCACACTCGATCTCAATTCCTTGAGTCCTGACTCTATAAGGGAGGAGTTTTTCAATAAAAGGGGTGCCTAATATAATTGGATTTTTAATATTATTTACCAGCATGAAGGAGGTAGAATTAAAAAAAGTGGAGACCAATATAGAAGTTCGTACTTGAATATCAGAAAGTTTATACTGGATCCGTAATCTATTGCTATTAGCAGCTTGAAGGGTTGCTTTGGTTTTTTCAAAGAATTTGGTAGGAATAAGTCCTTCTTGGACATAAATGAGATCACCACCATGTCGAATATGGTCACTATATTAAGAATAAAACACTTGTTAATAACCAAGGTTTTTCCTGTATGACACCTTCAAATGGAAACTTGTGATATTTAATTGAGGAAACTTTCTTGTTGAGTGTCTTGAACTAGAGATTCTGGTGTCACCATGTTAGGGGCATCAACATTAGTAGAAAAGTACTGGAGGGAAATGTGATCCTGTGTATCTGATATGGTAGACAATTTTTGGATAACAATATAATATAGTTCTTGCCCAGCTTTAATTTCCTCGATTTCTTCCTTAAGGAGACTTATTTCTAATAGGAGATCTTGGATGGTAACATCCTTGGACTTCTTGGAGTAAATCTGTTTTGACATCATTAATGTTGTAGGTATTTGTTATCTAAGTATGAAAAAACATGTAGGAAGGTTAAGTGGAATGTTTATCTAAGACCTTTTTGAATGTGTCCAAGTAATTTCTTTTCTTATCAGGATCTTGTAGCCCACTGAAGACTTCAATAAGGAGGTCTTATTATTTTAAGATAACATTGATCTCAAGTTCATCAATTTCTTGTTTAGTCTCAGAGGATTCTAAATCATCATTCTCAATCTGGTTAAAGATGTGCTTATGTTCATCTCCCGCATTTTCAAAATAGTCACTGTCATTTAATAGTAGGTGTTCTATCTGGTTAAGAACGGAATCGTCAAAATTAAGATTCTTGATCTTCTTTGAAAGCTTGGAATATTTGCCAATATATCCGGGTTTGTTACACCCATAGCATTTTCCATTGTTGGGAGTATGGGGAAGGCTTTTTAGCTAGGTTCTTGTATTTTGGAGGGGAAGATTTTATCTTTGTAGGAACATGAGGTTTGGATGTAAGAGCTTCCTTTTTAGTAGCATATCGTCTATGATCCCTCTTTCAACAAGAGGGCAGGATAAATTGTTCATATAAGGTTCCTAGGTCTCAACGGGTATGTGCCCTATCTTTAGCTAATAGCCTCAAAATCTTATCTTGCCGAAAAATTTTAAGGGCTACTTGTTGTATCAAGCTTGTGCGATATCCACAGGTGATCTACTCGTAAAGAATGATATCACTTGAATATGGGTTTTGGAGTTCTTCTTTGACCAAATCTCTAAGGGACTTAGGCTATCCATCTAAAAAAAATTTCTTTCCAATATGGAAGGTTTCCATCGGACTTTTCATAAATTCTTGTGAGGAAGGAATCTTTATACCTTCTAAAATTAGATAGAGTTTTACACTTGAGATTGTTTAATATCTTATAGTATCATTCCTAAAAATGTTAGGACTTCGAATAAAAGTCTCGATGACAGTATAAACTAATAATATATTTGTTAAGTTAGGAATGATATATCCATCTTTGAGCATTGGGTTTCCTAATCAGTCTACCTAAATGCTTTGGAAGATATTTTGCTTATCCTTATCACTTAGATGGGCATCCTACCACACTTTAAGTTGCCTAGTTAATCCTTAACAAGGACAACGGCAGTAAGTTGGTCAGTACAGTTACGGGCATTTCTGTAAGTAGTGGATACCATAGTCATCTATTGTAGTTCTGAAAGATTGTTATATTCAAAGCAATCATCTATTTTCTATTCATAGATATTGTAAGCATTGTAGTTATTTTGCATAACATCAGGTTTCTCTTCTAAGGCGACATCAGGATGGGTAGCCTTAGGGTATTAAAATTTTTGGGGTCTCCTCCAATTGGAATACTAACAGAAATTACCTCAAGAGGGACCTCTTCTTCAGGATCTCAGCCTAGAATGTCTTCTTGTAGGACCCAAATCCATCCGAAGGATGTATCTTTGCATGTGAAACAACCACAAAAATTGCTCGAAAATGTGCCTAAAAAATGCCCATAATCATAATTTCCACATATCTCAAAATCTGTACGTGATATAAAAAATCTGACTTCATATTCATAATCAGGGGGGATAAATAGTGATAAATGGGTATAACCCCAATCTTAGAACAACCATAGTAAAATTTTAATTTCCAAAAATTTATGAAACTAGTGAAAGTCCGCGCCCCTGGTGCAACGCTACTAGGGCGCAGACCAGTGTTTTTTGTTGCGAGTTTTTATTGTTCCATTCCAAAGCCTTAGGGTCTTGGTCCTAAGACTCCCTATACGTAAAAAAACCTATACTAAGTCATTTTTCAACCCCATATTATTCAAGACATTCCCCAAAACCCAATCGAACACTTAGCCAAATATTTCACCAATTTCAAGTGTTAGCAAACTCACTCCGGATCTTAAGGAATTTATTCAAGCTTCAAGTTCTCATTGAAATCTTCATCAAGGAAATCTCCAAAGTTGAGGTCTATAGGTTTCAATCATTGGGTCCTTTCACCTATTGTGCCCAACTTTCCTTTTTAAGTAAATTGCATGCATTCAAGTTGATTTTTCTATGGGATTTCTTAGTATGAATTTTACTATGAACTATATTGGGGTTTCATAAAAGTGTTACTATTTAAGCATGCTTTCAGCTTTGAATCGATGTTCTATTGTGAGATTTGATGAAGAGTTTCAATGTATATTGTATGAGGGTATTACCAAATGTTGGTGGGTTGATTTACATTAAGTTTTCTCATATGATTTCACTCTTGGATTGCATGATTTTACTCTGGCATTATATACCCACCAAGTGTTTGAAAAAAATTCTGCTTTAGGGTTCTTGATTTATTGATGGTCTATTGCATTTATGATTCAAGTAACTTTATAATGATTAATGGTTTGTATTTATATGTTGATATCTTGAAAAGTATCTATAGTGTTGCAAGTTTACCACACCTAGTGTGATCCTTTGATGTGATGGTTTGATGAGCTATTATACTCCTACCTAAAAGATTATGTCGTAAGGTAGGGATAATCTACCGAAAAGGCCATACTATAAGGTAGAGTAACCCATAGTTCCTACCTAAAAGATTATTTCGTAAGGTAGGGATAATCTACGGAAAAGGTCATACCAAAAGGTAGAGTAACCCATAGTTCCTACCTAAAAGATTATATCGTAAGGTAGGGATAATCTACCGAAAAGAGCGGATAGTTCCTACCTTAAAGATTATATCATAAGGTAGGGATAATCTACCAAAAAGGGCATACAGTAAGGTAGAGTAACCCATAGTTCCTACCTAAAAGATTATATCGTAAGGTAGGTATAATCTATAGAAAAGGGCATACCGTAAGGTAGAGTAACTCACGGTTCCTACTTAAAACATTATATTGTAATATACAGACAACCTACTAAAAAAGACGTACTGTAAGGTAGGATCTCTCTTGCCGATGAGATTGTATAGTAAGGTAAGTGCACCCCATATTCTTACCAAAGAGATTATGTCGTAAGGTAAGGATACCTATTGACTTCTAATGATGAGGCCATGTCGTAAGGTATGATAAATCATGACTCTTACCGAAAATATTATATCATAAGGTACAAGGCATCTCATACTACCTACTTAAAAGACTATATCGTAAAGTAGGGGTATTGGCAACACTCTCCAAAAAGGCTATACCATAAGGTGAGTGGGTAACTACTTCGCCATTCCTATGCATGATTGTGTAAGGTTGAGTATATATATTCCCTATTGAGCTTATGTTCATTGAGTATGATTTAATAAAAGCATGATTTACTCAAAGCATTAGTCATGCATGCCATATTGATATTATGCTATCTATTGACTATGACTATGTATCTTGACTATGCATGGCTTATTATTCTTGTTGCATTGCATCTCACATACCTAGTACATTCCAACATATTAACGCATTACTCTATGCATACAAGATATTACCATGTAAGAACCAGAACACTTTTGGATCATCCTCCTCATGGCTAGTTCAGTGCTTTAAAGATAAGCTTTGGTGAGTCCTTAAGTCCAGGAACACTAGCTATGCTACTCTTACTTATGTTATCTCTCTATGTTGAACTCTTAACACTATGAGGGTGAACCCGAAAAGTGTCTTGGCCCCTACCCTATCTATGCTAGAGGTGTTGTTGGAACAAGTGATGTAACTATGCTTTGATCTTGACTTTTGAATGTTTTATGGTTATCAAAGACCTCCCTTAGTCCCATTTTTCCTATTTATATCTATCACGACCCATGCCTAGAGCCTAGACGTGACACGACGAATGGGGAACCCGAAGGAACCCCAAAAAAACCTCTTAACTCCTTACACATCTGTGGTTGTGGAAGCATATAAAAGACATATAGAATAATAATAGGGGCAATAGGGCTAAGGGAAGGTTTCCATAAACATCATAATCAAGAGATAAGAGTCAAAGCTCATACATAGATACCCAACATGGCTAACAACCACCACTAATACATAGATAGAGCGAGGGACAAGATAAAGCTACCGGCCTCACCCTCATAGTCAATAGAACATAAGAAAGTGTTTCAATACAAATCAAGAGGAAGAACATAAACCAAGGTCCCCAAAGTAAAGCACTCTCCAACAAGCTTGGAATAGCACCTTCTAACCACGTGGAAGAGGAGTATGATCAACTTGAGCACTGGTTCCTATATGGTGATATTATGTAAGCAAAAGTATGCATTAGTACATTTGAATGTACTAAGTATGTGTGATGCAATGCACAAATGATAAGCTTTATAATCAACATGCATAATAATAAAAATATAGGCATTTGATAGCAATATGACATGAATGATCAATGTATAGTAAAACATTCTTAAGTAGCCCATGCTCATATGAGATATCATATGTGAAGAATAGACCAAGCTAGATTTCCAAACGTACAACCCTTTGGTAGGTTAGTGATGATGCTGCCTCATCACTTAGGTGGATGAGTATTAACCCTCATCTCGATTGGTGATAATGCGCCCCATCACCTAGGTGGATGAGTACTAACCCTCTTTTCAGTTGATGAGTATAAACCCCCATCTCAGTTAGTGATGATGCTGCCTCATCACTTGGTGAAAAAGTACGAATCATTCCCTCGATTAATCGGGTTCTTGACCCCGGATTGGGCATGGTCTAATACAACACTGTATATAAGATTAATCATATCCTCTAATGCAATATTCATATAGGAATAATGATCTACGTAAGCCCATTTCATCATCATAACATCATTCATATCATATCTCATGCTTTGGACCTTCAATTTCTCAAGAAACCATAATTAGACATTTTATTAAACACCTTGAGGGTGTGTAATGGGGGTAAAAGACCATGCAATTTAGAGATGAAATCATCCAAGAAAATGTGTTGTAAAACCATCAATCAACACCTTGGAACACACCCAAGACATTCACATCAAAGCCCCTCATCAAGATCTAGAGCTCAAAACATACTAAAACAACCATACTTTCATGAACTAAAATCACTGTGCAATAAATTTCTTAATATACAAGACCTACAGGTAAAATCAACTTTCAATCATGCAATATTAGTAAAAAGGAGGCTTAGGCTATGGTTTAACACCACATACCTTAGCTTTGGAGAAGTTCTTAGAGAAGGATGAAGATGGAGGCTTGAAGCTTGAAGAGAATCCTTGGTTCTGGATATGGTTTTTGAGTCTTGAAATTTGGAGTAAAAATATGACTAAGTGTTTTGGGGAGTATTGGAAAATGATTAGGATAATATAAGGATGATATTTGACTAAGTATAGATAAAAACACGTTTGGGAAATTTGGGCCCAACACATAGAATATTTTGGACCTCACAGGAAAACACTACTAGGCAAAATACACATCTCCACGTCCCGGAGTAGACGCGGAGAAAAATTTACACATAAGCGACCCAAGGCGCGTCGCGGAGGTATCGCGAAAAGCTCTCTAGAATTCATCACTAAAAAATATCATATTTGCTAATTTTTTGCTATTAAATTGAGGTTAGACCCTCTGCACCTAATTTTGACCCCCTAATCACAAATATGAAGTCGAATTTTCAAAATAATGAATGGAGTTTTAGATATATGGAAATTAAAATTTTGGGTACTCCGAGACATATTTTTGGGAACTTTTTGGGGTCGTTTAAATACCACTTGTTGATTATTATTTTGCTTCTGTGACCAATGATATGTTATTGATATACTAAGAGGCTTGTTTGGGGTTCCTTGGGATTCTCCATTCGTCTTGTCACATCTAGGCCCTAGGCTAGGGTCATAACAAACTTGGTATCAGAGCACTGGGTTGTTAATGATCCTTGGAAATCCAACAGACCATGTCGATTAGAGTCTTATTCATGGTTGTGAAGCATGCCACAATTATGAATGGGAGGCTATGAGGCGTTTTAGGAAATGTTTCACTTCTTCATGGTCTATATCATGCTTTAGGTGTAAGATAAGGTTTTTTCCCCTAACAAATGCTCTTTCCTCAACACCCTCAAGGAGAAGAGGCTTCTAAAGTTGATTTTCGACATGCCATCACGATGTTGGCCCATGCAATGACCAACCAAATCAACCAAGGGGCCCAAGCCCCTCATGCTCTCATTCCCGCGTCAAAGGTAAGGGACTTCACTAGAATGAACCCACCGGAGTTCCATGGGTCTAAGGTGGATGAGGATCACCAAGAATTCATTGAGGAAGTGTATAAGGTGTTGACTATCATGGGGGTGAATTCGAAGGAGAAGATGAAACTCGTGGCCTACTACCTAAAGTGTGTGGCTCAACTTTGGTCAGTGCAACAGAATATTGAGAGGGAGGCTCGCCCTAGATGACCAAAATGTAGGAGGAAACTTGGTAGCACATGTTGGAGGAACATGGGTGCATGCTTTGGGTATGGCGAGATGGGCCACAAAATTTTGGATTGTCCATATGCTCAAAATAAGGGTGAGGTGGTGATGTTGATGAAGAGGGGTGCTCCAAGACATAATTGGTTCTATACTCTTCAAAGGAGGCAAGGAGGGGATGAGGTACCCGATGATGTTACTGGTATGTTGAGCTTTTTCTTGATTTGGTTGTGCATGCTTTGATAGTTCCGGGAGCCACTATTTCTTTCAATATTCCCTTGTGCTAATATGTTTTATGTGTGTGTCCCGAATAGTTATGTGAGTCCTTTTGATGTGTACCTCCCCCCTAATTAATGAGTCTATTGTGTCTAGAAGGTCTATAGGAGGATCGCCCCATGTCATTGTTGCATAAAGTGTTGTTTGTGATGTTGTTGAACTTGGTATGGTAGATTTGAGTTTGTCCTTGGGGTGGTTGGGTTACATGCATATCATGCTTCAATTGGTTGGAGAGTCCGTATTAAATTTCCTCATGAGTTCGCACTTGAGTGGGAAGGTTGTAAAATGGTAAGTACAAGTAGATTCATTTCTTGTCTCAGGCCCAAATTGATATTTGATGGTTGCATTTATCATCTGGTAAGGGGTTAGGGATGTTGAGTTGGTTCCGGTAGTCAATGCGTTTCTTGGTGTATTTTCTGATATTATGGATTTGTGGTAATGTCTTTTGCTTGACCTATGTGCGAACTATGTTTGCGGATCTCATAAATAGGGTCTTTAAACCCTACCTTGGTATATGTGTGGTAGTTTGTTGATGGTATATTGATTTATTTCTGGAATGAAGAAGAGCTTGTGAGTCACTTAAGAGCGGTGTTGCAAATTTTGAGGGATGAGAGATTGCTTGCTAAATGTAAATAGTGTGAATTGTGGGTATCAAGAATGTGGTTAGAAAGTGTGCTAGTTTGATGAAGTTATGAATGGTAGTGTAGTGGTTTTGATGGTTCTGAATCTTATTTGGTTGAAGGGGTCAAGCTAGAGCAAGACCATGGCCCCGCCTTGCTAGGGTGGAATGCTTTAGTGGAAGGTGGTGAAGTGGAGGTTTTCCCCTAAGGGGGAGATGGTGTTCTTTGGTACTAGGGTAGGCTATGTGTGCTTGTGTTGATGATCGGGTCCCATGAAAGTTCCACCCATGAAGGGTGTGATCCATTATGGCAAGATAGGGAATTGAACCTAAGGTTTTTTTGTCCATATAGAGTGTTGAAGAGGATTGGTAAAGTTGTTTGTGAATTGGAATTTTCCTATGGGAATGGATAGAATTCGTCCGGTCTTTCATGTATCTATGTTGAGGGATGTGTTGGTGGCCCGAGTGCTATAGGACTTTTTGAGGTTGTGGGTGTTGTGGAGGATAGGTTTACCTATGAGAGGGTCCCTGTGGAGGTGTTGTGTAGACATGTGAACAGGTTGAGGAATTTAAGCTCCACACCTATTTTCCTTTGAATCAAAAGTCAAGCAAAATCAAGTATCCATTCCACTAAAATACTCTTTATTGATTGAGCTTTCTCAGTCTTGGTTTGAAATCCTTGACAGTTTAGTTCGCGTAGTTCGTAGCTATCGTTAGAGGAAAGAACTTGTACCTAGGGAACAAAGAGAGAATGCTTTCTTTCCTGCAATTGAGGAGTTTCCACAAACCAAGCATCAAAGAAGAAGGAAATAACCCCTTAACCATATGAATAAGCTATACCTCAATTGCCTCGTTCAGGAGGTAGTATGCCCGTGCAACCATGTTGGGGGGGGGGGTTTATACCTCAATCGTCTCACCCAGAAGGTGGTAGGCCTTGGTTACTATTGATGGTCTCTTCCTGCACATGTAATATGTCCTATGTAAGCATGATTTACTACAAACATCATTCATGTATGCCATATTGCTATATGCTCATTTATTGCCTAAATATGCATTTCAAATATGTTTCCTATCTCTTGTTGTATTGCATCCTATATACTTAGTACATTCATATGTACTAATGCATACTTTACGCCTACATGATTTTACCATATAGGAACCGGGACCCCGCTTGATCATCCTCCTCCTCCACGTGGCTAGTGTGATATCTCTCAAAGTAAGTTGGTGAGTCCTCAACTTCAAGGACATACTTCTCTTAATTTATGCTATGTATAGACTCTCTTTTCTTTATTGTATATTTTGACTATGAGGGTAAGCCCAGTTGCTTGTCTTTGCCCCTGCTAAGTTCTATATTTAGAGGTGTTGTTTGACAAGTCATGTAAAGATGTTATGAGCCTTGACTCTCTTTGAATCTATGATATCGTATGATATGAAGGATGTTCCTTAGCACCATGTTCCCTTATTTCTACTTTTTTATTATTACTTTATTACTTCTATGACCAAGGATGTGTAATGATATATAAAAGGCTTGATTGGGGTCCATTCGGATTCCCAATTTGCCATGTCACGTCTATGCCCTAGACTTGGGTCGTCAGAGTTCTCTTAGGACATGGATTGATTACCAACAAAATAAAAGAGTCACCATAAAGAACAAGTACTCTCTGCTAAGGATTGATGACCTTTTTGATCAACTTCATGGGGCTAGTCACTTTTTTAAGATTGATCTTTGGTCTGGGTATCACCAAGTGAAAGTGAGGGAGTGTGACATTCCCAAGAGGGTTTTTTGTACTAGGTATGGGTACTTTGAGATTGTGGTTATGTCCTTTGGGTTTACTAATGCACCAACTATATTTATGGATCTTATGAATAATATCTTTAAACCCTACTTTGACTTGTTTATGGTGGTTTTTATTGATGATATCTTGATTTCTTCCCATAGTCAGGAGGAGCATGTGGGTCACTTGAGGGTGGTGTTGCAAATCTTGAGGGAGGAGAGCTTGTATCCAAAATATGAAAAATGTGAGGTTTGGTTGAAAGAGGTGGCATTACTAGGGCAAGTGGTATCGGGTCATGGCATTTAGGTAGATCCTAAGAAGATGAAGGTGATTAGCAATTGGCCTAAACCTTTGACTCCATTGGACATTAGAAGTTTCTTGGGTCTGACGGGTTATTATCGGAGGTTTGTAAATGGTTTCTCTTCTGTTGCTTCTCCTATGAATAAATTGACACAAAAGAAGGCGAAATTTATATGGACCGATGAATGTGAAAAGAGTTTCCAAACTTTGAAAGATAAGCTTGTCTCCGCTCCTATCTAGTCTCGACCGAAAGGGTTGGAGGGATTTATTGTCTATTGTGATACCTTAAGAAATGGTTTGGGGTGTGTTTTGATGAAAAGTGGTAAGGTGATAGCATATGCCTCTAGACAACTTAAGGTGCATGAGAAAAATTATCCCACCCATGATCTTGAATTGGAGGCCATGGTATTTGCCTTGAAAATTTGGCATCACTACTTGTATGGGGTTCATGTTGACGTGTTTACCGACCACAAGAGTCTCCAATATGTGTTCAGTGAAAAAGATCTTAACTTGAGACAAAGAAGGTGGTTAGAGCTCCTTAAAGATTATGATATGAGTGTGCATTATCACCCAACAAAGTTAATGTTATGGCCAATACTTTAAGTAGGGTGTTTATGGGTAGTCTAGCTCATGTTGATGATGGTGGAAAAGAGGAGGCTAGAGAGGTTCATCAGTTGACTAGATTGAGTGTTAGGTTGGATGACATTGACAATGATGGTTTACTGGTTGTTGATGCTTCTAAGCCTTCTTTGATTGAGGAGGTAAAGGAAAAAAAGATTTTGACCCCGCCTTGCTAGAGTTGAAGGCCTTGGTGAGAGATAGTAAAGTAGAGGTTTTCTACCAAGGGGAGATGGTACTCTTAGGTACCAAGGTAGATTGTGTGTGCCAAATATGGGTTATTTGAAAGAATTGATCTTGAAGGAGACCCATTTTTTCATCCTATTTCATTCACCCCGGTTCTACAAATATGAATAGAGACTTAAGGGAAGTTGGTGAGATAGTATGATGAGAGACATTGCCAAGTTCATATCCGGATGTCACAATTGCCAACCAGTGAAAGCCGAACATCAAAGGTTGGGTGGCCTAGCCTAAGATATAGAGATTCCTACTTAGAAGTGGGAAGAAATCAACATAGATTTTATGGTTGGGTTGCCTAAGACTAGAAAACATTTTTATTCTATTTGGATTGTTGTGGATAGAATGACAAAGTCGGCTCACTTCCTACTAGTCAAGACTACTTTTGGTGCCAAAGATTATGCCAAATTGTACATTCTTGAGTTGGTAGATTGCATGGAGTTCCCTTGTTATCATTTCGAATCATGGTGCTCAATTCACTTCTCACTTTTGGAGGTTATTCCAAAGAGTTCTTAGTACCAACATTAAGCTTAGCACGACTTTTCACCCTCAAATGGATGGCCAAGCTGACAGGACTAAAAACTCTTGAGGATATGCTTAGAGATTGTCTGTGGAGTTTAACGGTTGTTAGGATAAAAATCTTCCACTCATTGAGTTTGCTTAAATTAATAGCTACCACTCAAGCATTAGTATAGCTCCTTTTAAAGCTCTGTACGGTAGGCATTATAGATCACCAGTTAGGTGGTTTGAAGTTGGAGAAATAGCTTTTCTAGGTCCGAATTTGGTCATGCAAGCCTTGGAGAAGGTGATGTTGATTAAATAGAGATTAAAAATAGCCCAAAGTAGACAAAAGTCCTATTCCGATGTAAGGAAAAGAGATCTTGAGTTTAACGTGGCTGATTGGGTTTACTTGAAAGTCTCACCTATGAAGGGTGTGGTCCGATTTAGCAAGAAGGGGAAGTTAAGCCCAAGGTTTTTGGGTCCTTATAGGGTTTTGAGGGGAATTGTAAGGTTGCATATGAGTTGGAGTTGCCTATGGAGATGAACATAGTTCATCTGGTCTTTGATGGGTCCATGTTGAGAAAGTGTGTGACCCAAGTGAAATAGTGCCTTTGGGTGTTGTGTGTGTTGTAGAAGATAATTTGGCTTATGAGGAGGTCTCGGTGAAGATTTTGGATAGACAAGTTATGAGGTTGAGAAACAAAGATGTAGCTTTCACCAAGGTCCTTTGGGGGAACCAACAAGTTGAAAGAGCCACATCAGAAGCCGACGCGGACATGAGAAAGCGATATCCCTATTTCTATCTCTCTACTCAAGCCGAAGGTACTAATTTAAGTCCCCTATCTGATTTCAAGTCTTAAGTTTCATCCCTTAATTCATTTTGCATGCATTCATGCTTATGTGGACAAGTTTTGCTGATTTTTGACATTTATGTTGAGATTTTTGAAAATGATGTTTTAATTCATTTGTTGCATTCATGTCGGGTTGAAATCTTCTTGATTACTTCTCTTATGTACTTTTCTTTGACATTCGGGGATGAATGTTTTAAAGGGGGAGATATTGAAATGCCTCAAAAGTTCGACTTCATATTTGTGATCAAGGCGAAAAATTGAGTAGGGAATGGGTATAACCCTGATTTTAGAGGACCCGTACCAAAAAATAATTCTCACAAAATTATGAATTCCAGTGGCGTGCGCACCCTGTTTGCTACGTGCCAAGGGCGCAGATCAGTGCCAGGGGCGCAGATTAGTGTTAATTTTTCCTGAAAATTCTATTTCAGCCCAAGGTCCTTGGGTTCATAGCCCTATGCCTACATATTCGTGAAAACATCTATACTTGGCCATTTTTTCAACTCTATATCACTAAAGACCCTCTGTAATACTTAACAAAATATTTCATCAAAATCCAAGTGTCTCAAGCATAATTCCGAATCTCAAGAAATCCATTCAAGCTTCAAGTCTCCTTCAATTCTACATCAAGAAAACCCAAATTTAATGTATGTGGTTTTCATCCATTGGGTCCTTTCACCCATGGGGTCCAACCTTCCTTTTTTATGAAATTGCATGTTTTCAAGTTGTATTACTTATGGGTATTACTTATTATGGATTATGATTATAAATTATGTTGGAGTTTTATGAAATGTTGATTGGACCCACATGTCTACCTATTTCAAGCTTATAATATGAGATGGTTGTCTATTGAGACTATGCATGTTTTGAGCTATGAAACTATAATCTATTATGGGTTTTGATGATGGATTTCAAACCATCTTGTATGAGGGTTTTACTATGTGTTGGTGGGCTAATTTACATGGAGTTTTCTCATATTTGTTCACTCTTGAATTGCATGATTTTGAACTAGCATTACATGCCCACCAAGTTTTTGATAAAATGACTTAACAAAGATTCTCAAGTTACTGATGGTCTACTACATGGTTTATAAGTCAAATGACATTATGATGGTTAAAGAATTGTACTTACATATTGAATTTATAAAAAGTATCTATAGTGTTGCAAGTTGACCACACCTTGTTGGGGGGTGACATGCCCAATCACCTTGTTGAGGGGGTGACATGCCTCAACCACCTTGTCAGGGGGTAACAAGCCCATACTACCATGTTCAGGGGTAGATACCTTGACCACCTTGTCGCGGGATAACATGCCCGTACTACCATGTTGAGGGGTAGATACCTTGACCACCTTATCTGGGGTTACATGCCCGTACTATAATGTTGAGGGGTAGATACCTTAACCACCTTGTCAGTGGGTGACATGCCCATACTACCATGTTGAGGGGTAGGTACCTTGACCACCTTGTTAGGGGGTGGCATGCCTGTACTACCATATTGAGGAGTAGATACCTCGACCACCTCACAGAGGGGTTGACATGCCACGGATTATAAGTAGTATTTGCTTGGCCTATGATTATGGTCTCTTCCCACACATGTAATTTATATTTGCATGTTATATGATTTACATGTATGTTTTACCTCAAGCATTGATCATGCATACCACATTGATATTATACCTATCCATTGCTTATGACTATGCATTTTGACTATGTTGGCTTATATGATTTTGCATTGCATCCTACATACTTAGTACATTCAAACATACTAATGCACACTCTATGCCTACATGATGTTACCATGTAGGAACAGGAGCACCTCTTGGTCATCCTCCATATGGCTAGCTTGGTGCTTTGGAAGATAAGCTTTAGTGAGTCCTCAAGTCCGGGGACACTAGCTATGATATTCTTACTATTGATGTCTCTTTATGTTGAACACTTGATACTATGACCGTGAGCCCCAAAAGTGTCTTGCCCCCCGCTACAATCTATGTTAGAGGTGTTGTTGGAACAATTGACATATTTATGCTTTGAGCTTTCACTCTTGTATACTTTATAAATATCAAGACTTCTCCCCGACCCTTTGCCCTTATTTATATCTCTTGTTGTTGTTATTTTGCTTCCGCTACCAAAGAAGTGTGATTGGTATACAAAGAGGCTTGTTTGGGGTTCCTTCGGGTTCCTTATTCATCGTGTCAAGTTTAGGCCCTAGGCTTGGGTCATGACAATAGGTATCATGTAATTCATATCGAAAATTCACAACAACTCATAGATTTCATAGCTTGAATCATGCATAGTATCAATAGACAAAGATTAACTCATAGTATAAGCTTAAAATAGGCATTCATGCACACTCAACAATACATGATAAAGCCCCAACATAATTTATGCTCATATTTCATAATAAGAGATACACATAAGTAACACAACTTGAAATCATGCAATTTTCACAAAAAGAAAGATTCGGTTCCATGGGTGAAAGGACCTAATTGATGAAACCCATATACCATAAACCTTAAATTTCTTGAAATTGAGTTGAGGAAGACTTGAAGCTTGGAGTGGGTTCTTGAAATCCAAAGCTTGTCCTCGAAATCTTTGAATTTGAATGGGGAGATTTGAAAATGATTTGGGGAAGTTTTAGAGGTTTAGAGAGAGTATTTTGGCAATAAAATGATGAACTGATGAGTTTGGGACCTTAGATGAGTATAAAAACATCAATCTAGGGCTTAGAAAGGGCGAGAAAGGACCAAAATAACCCTTTCTAAAAAGCTGTCAAAGGCCCCAAATGGACCCCGGTAAGGGTCGGGAACAGTACTACGACTCGTAGGACCCCTCCTGTAACCCTTTGGCTCAGTTGCGGAGTTTCTGGAATTTTCTATGGGTCACACTATGACCCGTAGCCCACACTATGACGTCGTAGCAGAGGTTTCGTAGGGCAACTCTACACTGGTAGTCCTTAGTAAAATGGTCATAACTTTTTGACTCCAAACTCTAAATAAGGTGAAACCAGTTGCATTGGAAAGCTAACTCAAAGTGCTTTCATTTGATATGTCATGGGTCATCCAATTCTGTGTACTAAAAGTTATGATCATTTAACATTGACCCTTGCACAATCTAACACCCAAAACTCAATTTATAGGAAAGTCTTGAACTCATATATGTACTAGAAGTCTCTCATGACCCTAATACACTTCCCGCCTATACAAATGAGACTTGCAATATAGGTGCCTATGAGTATGGAGTTATGGGGTGTCACATTTAACCTTATGTGTTTGTTGTTCTTCATTGGGACACGGATGGCAGATTAAGTCTATTAAGATAGAGATTAGAAATATTACAAGATTGATAAATGTTGTCTGAGATCAAGCTCGACTTTTTCAGCTTTGTGTACCATTGAAGAGAATATTTGATAAACTAGAAATTTGATGAATTGAACTTTCTTATTCTGTCTGATCGTTCTTGGTGTTTTTAGAATGTGATCATGTATCTGTTTTGCTGTGTTGATCTTTAGCTAGGCTTATTCTTATTTTTGCACCATGTTATAGGTTTGATTCTGGTGATTTTAGATCTTTGTTCCTTTTGTATTCTCTATCCCCTAATCTCACACTACAAAAGGGTGTGGGGAGGGGGGGAGCGAGGCGGCGGGGAGGGGGAGGAAAGAACTAATCAAACATTTGAATTTAGTATGTACTCACTTGATGATTGATCTTCTTTCTGTGGGTGAAAAAGATATCACTTTTTCCTTCGAACATTGGAGAAACAATTTCTGTTGATACTAGAGATCAATTCAGTTTATACATCTGTTTTGGGTAATGGGTATTAATAATAGTCAATATTTAAGATGAAAAATTAAATCAAACTGTTAGTATGCTATGTGCTTATATTTTCCATTGTGATATTTTTTGTAATCATATTAATTTGCAATAAATTGCTTATTTCAAAGCTTTTTTATATTAACTTTCATACAGAAAACTCAAATACAAGTTGTCATGTGCGGCACATACATCAAAGCTTTTGAGGAATCACTTGTTCCTTTCAAAATATATTTGGTATCTAAAGCATTTGTTCGCGAGTCAATCAGAACATATGGAGAACCCCTTTATCAATTCATCTGGAAGATTGATAATAACACAATTTTTGAACCGATAAAAGAGGTCATACCCACTGAACAACCATTGGCACCACCAACAAAGTTAAGACTTGCATCATTTGAAAACTTTGCTTATCAACATATAGGTTATGAATTCGGTACTTATTATAGTATACTTATCATAAATATATAACTATTTTTTTAACAACCATTTTAACTAACCAATAACAACGTATTTATTATAAGATATTCTTGTCATCGTTATAAATGCAAGTCCTACATTATATGCCTCAAACGGATGCAGAATTCAGGAGTTCATTATCATTAATTATCAGTAAGTATAATTCTTATTTCCTAATTTTTCAAAAGTTGTTGTTGCTTTGAAAAGGCTCAGTTCAGACGACTCACTATCAACTGTTAGTGAATCTCTTGGAATACACCAGTCAACTGTCTCTCAGATAACTTGGCGAATTGTGGAAGCCATGGAAAAAAGACCTTCACAATATCCATTGGCCTTCAAATCAAGGTGACAAGAAAGACATTAAGTCAAAATATATATGACATATACTGTCAGCATAAATTTATATTATTACTGTTAATGTGCTTGTAGACATTACTGTTGGTTGTTAATACTTTATTTGTCCCCTAATGTCAATTTATCACATCAAATTATCTTTATTTCAGAAAAAAACCAAAAATTCATACCCTATGGGAAGAATTCATTGATCTGTATGGGGAAAAACATTTTATACATGTCAAGGAGCATGAAGATTTTCCAACAATTCTGGCAAGAAAAGTGGCTCAACCAAAATTAGCTTCAAGTTAAAACATATTATATTCAAATCAATACTAATTATTTAACAACATGTAGGTCTGTCAAATAGATTTGGTACAACAATTCATATTAATTCTCCATACCCACAAGCCATAGAACTAAAAACATGGTATTCAAAATATATTCATTTTTATAAGTAAATTGTTCACCCAAAAAAATCTTAACATTTTTAATTTAGGTCCAATGAAATAAAATCAGAACTCAACTCATATATAACAAAAAGCACCACAGCCACAGGGTTTCTTTTGTTTGTCCCATTTGGAGAACACATCATACCTGTTTCAGATATTCAGCAACAACCTTTGGTACATACATTAACAAATATTTCAAATTCAGTTTATAGATTAAGCTTTTAATAAAATTTATTATTTCATATTTTTATCTAGGGTCAAATTTTGCACATACAAGCTTAATTGTCAATATCAAATAAAAATCAACAATTTTGTATTTTGCTATGCTCGGACTGCAAACAACTGTTTTCTAGAACCTAATATCAACGAAGATTTTATTGTACAACTTATTGTCAATCAACATATCTGATACCCAAGTAAGCCCCATTTCTGATCACTTTTTTATTCTTGAAAGATGAAGTGCTGATATCATAAAAAAAGTTGATTGATCATGATAGAATCTAATGTCTACCTCTTCTGAATTCATGAACTACTATATTTTATATCTGATACCTAGGTTAGCTCCATTTTTGATCACTTTTCTATTGTTGATAAAAGAAATGCTTGTCACGATCCAAGCCTAGGTCCTAGACGTGACACAACGAATGAGAAACCCGAAGACAATCCAAACAAGCCTCTTAGCATATTGTGTACACATCATTGGTTGCGGAAGCAAATTAAAAAAAAATACAAGAGTCAAAAAAATGAAAAAGGGTAAGGGACTAAGGAAAATCGTTCATAACAATAATAGAGTAATAAGAGTCGAGTTTCAATAACATAATCAAACCATAACATAATATCCAACGACACCTCTATATAGAATGGAGCAGGGGCCAAGACATTTCCTGGGCTCACTCTCAATTAATAAGTATTCAACATAAGAGCAAGTCTCTATAAAACATGAATGAGAATATATATCGTCCTCGAAATTGAGGACTCACCAACTAGCTTTCTTCACAAGAACCAAACTAGCCACACGGAGGAGGAGGATGGTCAAATGGAGCTCTAGTCCATACATGGTGATATCATGTATGCATAAAGTATGCGTTAGTGCGTTTGAATGTAGTGAATGCGGGATGCAATGCAACAAGAATCATAAGGCATAACAAGATGCTTAATCATAATATGACATAAGCTCAATACGCCATGTGTAATCAATACGTAGGATGAAACATGCTTAAGAACAATTGTACGTGCATATCTTGTTTAACACCATAAAGTAACATGAATAGATCATCCAACTACCTTGTATTAGAGGGCGAGGGTTCTAGTAGGTAAAAGGTAGTACATGAGGGTAGAGGAGTAGCATAAGTCATAACTCCTACATGTAAGTATGAGATAATGAATAGTACATGAGGGTTGAAGATAACATAAGTCATAGCCCCTACATGTAAGTATGATATAATGAATAGTACATGAGGGTAGAAGATAGCATAGGTCATAACTCGTACATGTAATCATGAGATAATGAATAGTACATGAGGGTAGAAGTGATATCACCCATCACCCTAGTGTGTGAGGTACAAACCCCTTATCAAGGTTAGTGATGATTGCACCCATCACCATAGTGGTTAAGATATTAACCCCTCAACTAGGTCAGTGATGATCATACCTATCACCATAGTAGTTGAGTCTTTGACCGCTCAACTAGGCTGCCAAATTGGGAATGGTCTGCCACAATACTTTATATAGTATTCATCATGTACATAAGCTCATTTTATCATCATATAGTCCATAATATCATATCTCAGGCTTTAGACCTTCATTTCCTCAAGAAACCATAACCGGACATTTTATCAAACACCTTTGGGTGTGTAATTGGGGTAAAAGACCATGCAATTTAGGGATGAAATCATGTAAGAAAATCTATTGTAAAACTATCAATCAGCATCTTGCAACACCTCCAAGACATTTACAACAAAACCCCTCATCAAATTCAACATTAGATCCAAGATTTAGAATCAAAACATGCTGAAACAACCATACTTTTATGAACTAAAATCACTGTGTTGTAAATTTCTCAATATACAAGACCCACATATAAAATAAAATTTAAATCATGAAATATTAGTAAAAAGAAGGTTTAGGCACCATGAGTGGAAAGACTCAATGGTTCAACACCACATACCTTAGCTTTGGGGAATTTCTTGATGAAGTTTGAAAATGGAGGCTTGAAGCTTGAATAGAATCCTTAGCTTTGGATGAGGGTTTTGAGTCTTGAATTTGGGAGTGAGGCTAAGTATTTTAGTGAGTGCTGGGAAATGTTTAGAGCATATGAGGGTGAAATTTGGCTAAGTATAGGTAAAAATACGTTTGGACAAACTTAGGCTCAACACTTGATAAAATTTGGATGAACTAGGAAAAAATGTGTCGAAAATACACGTCTCCGCATCGCGGAGAGGACGCAGATGCTCTCTGGAAATCGCACCAAGTGAAATTTCATAATTCAATTTCTCTGCCTTAAATTCGAGGTTAGACCCTTGTCACCCTAATTTGGACCCCATGAACAAGAATATGAAGCCAGATTTTTGAAATAACGAATGTATTATTAGATATATAGAAAACAAGATTCCGGGCACTTCCGAGGCTCGTTTTTAGACACTTTTTAGGGTCATTTCAATAACTCCCCTTGGGAACATTCATTCCTAAATATAATAGACATACAACACAAGAGTGATCATGAACTTATCAGCTCCAACAAGAATGTAACATAACATGTAAAGCACCATTTTTAAAATCTCAACATAAGTGTAAATTCATCATAAGTTTACCAACTTAAACATGAATGCATATGAATGACATAGGGGATGAAATGTAACACTTGAAGTCACATACGGAAGTTAGGATTAGTACCTTAGACTTGAGTTGAGTGGAGAATATATGGATGCCGCTTTTGCATGTACGCTTTGGCCTCCCAAGTAGCACTTTCGACTTGTTGGTTCCTCCAAAAGACCTTAACGGATGCAACTTCTTTGTTCCTCAATCTCTTTACTTGCCTATCCAAGATATGAATCGAGACCTCCTCATAAGTTAAGTTATCCTCTACATAACCCATACCATCTAGAGGTACAATGACATTAGGATCGCCAACACATTTTCTCAACATAGAGATATGAAACGCTAGATGGACCAAATTCATTTCACTAGGTAACTTTAACTCATAAGCTACCTTGCCAACCCTCGTAATCACCTCATAAGGACCAACATACCTTGGGCTTAGTTTCTCCTTTTTGCCAAAATGGACCACACCTTTCATTAGAGAAACCTTCAAATAAACCTAATCACCCACTTGAAATTATAGGTCTCTTCTTCTTACATCGGCATAGGATCTTTGATGACTTTGGGCTGTCCTCAACCTTTCCCTAATCATCTTAATCTTCTCAAGAGCATCCATAACCAGGTCCGGCCCCAATAAGGCCACCTCTCCACTCTTAAACCAACCCACTAGTGATCTACAACGTCTCCTGTAAAGAGCTTCCAAAGGAGCCATATCGATGCTAGAGTGATAGCTATTGTTGTAGGCAAACTCAATCAATAGAAGATGGTCATCCTAACTACCTTTAATCTCCAAGACACAAGTCCTAAGAATATCCTCAACTGTTTGAATTATCCTCTCGGATTGGCCATCCGTTTGAGAGTGCAAGACTGTACTAAGGTGAACTTTAGTTCTAAGACCCCTTTGAAAAGATCTCCAAAAGTGTGAAGTATATTGTGCACCATGATCTGATTTAATGTATAAGGGAACCCCATGCAATCTCACCAACTCATGGATGTACAACCTTGCATACTCTTAAGCCCCATATGAAGTCATGAATGGTAGAATGTGAGCCGATTTTACCATCTTATCAACCACAACCCATATGGGATCAAAACATTTTCTAGTCTTGGGAAACCCAACCACGAAATCCATACTAATCACCTCCCACTTCCAAGTAGGAAGCTCTATGTCTTTGGTTAGGCTACCCGACCTTTGATGCTCGGCTTTGACTTGTCGACAACTATGACAACCAGTGACAAATTTGACAATATCTCTCTTCATGCCTCCCCACTAACACACATTTGTCAAGTCTCTGTACATTTTGGTGGAACCCGGGTGGATAGAATAGGAGAAATCAAGGGCTTCATCAAGAATTCTCTCCCTCAAACCATCAACACATGGTACACACAACCTACCTCGGTATCTAAGGTCCCCATCTCCCCCTTGGGAGAAAACATCTATCTTGCCTCCTTTCACCAAGGCCTTCAACTCAAGCAAGGAGGAGTCTAGATCTTGTTTTGCTATCACCTTATCAACCAAAAAAGATTTAGAACCATCAACAACAAGAATACCATCACCCACATCTTCTAATCTCACCCCTAGTCTAGCCAATCTATCTCACTAGCCATCTCCCTATCACTACCATCCATATGAGATAGGCTACCATAAATAACCGACTCAAAGCATCTGCCATAATATTTGCCTTACCTGGATGGTAATGCACACTCATGTCATAGTCCTTAAGGAGTTCTAGCCAGCTTCTTTGTCTCAAGTTGAGATATTTTTGAATGAAGACATATTGAAAACTCTTATGATCAGTGAAGACATCAACATGCACCCCACACAAATAATGACGCCAAATCTTTAATATAAACACCACAGCGGCCAATTCAAGATCATGGGTAGGGTAGTTCTTTTCATGCACTTTGAGTTTCTTAGAAGCATAAGCTATGGCCATACCATTTTGCATTAATACATAACCTAAGCCAACTCTAAATGTATCAAAATACACGAAAAAATCCTCAAGCCCATCTGGTAGTGACAATATAAAAGTGAAAACAAGTCTATCTTTCAATGTTAGCAAACTTTTCTCATATTCATCGACCCACACAAACTTAAAATTCTTTTGAGTCAATTTTGTCATAGGAGAAGCAATGGAGGAGAACCCATTCATAAACCTTCTATAGTAATACGCAAGGCCTAAGAAACTCCTAATGTCCGATGGGGTCAATGGTCTAGGCCAATTTCTACTCACATCGGTTTTCTTAGGATCCACTTTTATACCATCTTCCGACACCATATGACCCAATAATTCAACCTCCTTCAACCAAAATTTACACTTGTCATACTTAGCATACAGCCTCTCCTCCCTCAATCTTTGCAACACAACCCTCAATGACCCATATGCTCCTCCCTATTATGTGAATAGATCTAAATAGCATCAATGAAAACCATAACAAAGGAATAAAGTTAGGGCTTGAAGACCCTACCAATTAGGTTCATGAAGATGGACGACGTATTAGTCAATCCAAAGGACATCACCACAAATTTATAACGCCCAACCCAGTCCGAAAGACCCTCTTTGGAAGATCATACTCCCTCACCCTTACTTGATGGTACCCAGACCCAAGATCAATCTTAGAGAAAAAGCTAGCCCCTTGCAATTAGTCAAACAAGTCATCAATTCTTGGAAGAGAATATCTATTCTTTATAGTGATCTTATTGAGTTGTCGGTGGTCAATGCACATTCTAAGTGACCCATCTTTCTTCTTTACAAACAACACCGATGTACTGCAAAGTGATTGGCTAGGTCTAATAAATCCCTTATCCAACAAATATTTCAATTGTTCCTTTAACTCCTTCAACTCCGTCGGGGCCGTACAATAAGGGGGAATAGAGATAGGTTAGGTGTCAGGAACACTGGGAAGGTCATTTGGGAAGACATCAAGAAATTCTTTTACAATTAGAACTGGCTCAATGGAACGGACTTTGGACTCCACATCTTTGACTCTCACAAGATGATACAAACACCCCTTGGAAATCAACCTATGGGCTTTAATGTATGAGATGGACCTATCCCTCATTACTATATCTTGAATTACCCACTCAAGGATAAGTTTGTTTGGAAATTTAAACTTGACCCTATGGGTTCTACAATCAATAGAAGCATAGTATGGATGCAACCAATCCATCCCAAGGATAACATCAAACTCAACCATATCTAATTCAATAAGATCACAAGGTAAGATTTTATGCGAGATGCAAACTAAAAAATTTCTATACACCTTCCCTGCAACAATAGAGGCACCAATAAGGTTAGACACCTCATATAGCTCATGCAACAACCCTGACTCAACATGGAACTTTTTACCAAGAAAGGGGGTAACAAAGGAAAGGGTGGCACCCAGATCAATCAAAGCATATACATCAAGATCAAAGATTTTCAACATACTGGTAACAACATCGGGAACCTCACCAACCCTTACCTCCTATGTAGAGCATAGAATCGATTATTCCTTGAGGCACGTCCTTGACGACCACCTCTACCCAATGGAATTGCATTTGTATCCTGAACCTTGCCACTGTTTCTAGGACAATCTACCTTCTTGTGACCAAGCTCCCTACATTCAAAACATGCATTGGAACCCTTCAAACATGGGCCCTTATGACCCTCTCCACATCTAGGACACACATCAATAGGAGCCACACCAACAACACCTTGAGTCCCAGGGAAGTTATTGCCAAACCCCCTATTAGTAGCATGAGGAGGCCTTTGGCCTTGAAATCTAGTACTCTTTTGGAGCTTGGCCAGAAAGCGTGCTCTCTTGGCCTCATGGCCGATCCTCTTTCTCAACTTTTCTTCTTCAATTTTCTCGGCATATGTCATCCAATGAGACAAGTTCATATCACTAATAAGCAAGGTGGACCAACACTCTTCACTTACCAAATCGAATACACCCATAACAAACTTATTCATCCTTGACCTAGAATCGGCCACCAAGTGACGAGCATACTTTGAAAGTTGATTAAATTTGATGGCATATTCCCTCACACTTATACCACCTTGTTTGAAGTTCATAAACTCAACCAAATTTTCTTCCCTAGCTCAAGAGGGAAGAAACGATTAAGGAAGGGCAAATTTAAATTCCTCCCAAAGCACCACATAACCATTACCCTTTTCACCTTTCCATTGATCAAACCAAATTTGGGCCACCCCCTTGAGTTAGTACGCCGCCAATTTTGCCTTCTCATTTGGCCCAATACCCATGATTGACAAGTTTTTGTAGACTTTATCAATAAACTCTTGTAAATCTTCATCCACCTTTGACGTATGGAAAACTGGAGGATTCATCCTTATAACGTCCCTTACCCTAGCTACCGGGATAGTAGCATGAGGGGCTTAGGCCCCTTGTTGAACTTGGTTGTCTACCACTTGGGCAAGCATAGTGTGAGAATCTCGGAGCTCACCATTGGTAGGTTGCTCCTCGAGAGTTGGGGCCCATCTTCCTCTAGAATTCAGCATGATCTAGCATTCCAAAGAATAATCGTTAGGGGGGAATACTTATTACAAAACTATAGCACGGCTTAGAATATGAAGAAGGGAAACATTTCCTAAAATGCTTCATAGCCTCTAATTCATAGTCATGGCACACTTCACAACCATGATTAGGATTCTAATTGAAGCGGTATGTTAGACTTTAAGGATCTATCAATTGGTGCTCTAATACTAAGTTTGTCATGACCCAAGCCTAGGGCCTTGACGTGACATGGGGAATGCGGAACTTGAAGGGACCCCAAACAAGCCTCTTAACTTGTCATTACACATCCTTGGTCACCGAAGTATACAAGGAATATAGATAAGAATAGGGGCAATGGGACTAAGGGAAAGCTTGCATAAACATCATAATCAAGAGTCAAGAGTCAAAGCTCATACATAAATACATAGCATGTCTAACAAGAACCTCTAAAACATAGATAGAGCAGGGGCCAAGACAAGTTACGGGCTCACCCTAATAGTCAATAGAACATAATAAAGTTTCTCAATACAAGAATAATAGTAACTTAGATCAAGGTCCCAAAATTGGAGGACTTACCAACAAGATTGGAATAGCAATGTCTAGCCACGGAGGAGTATGATCAACTTGGGCACCAGTCACTACATGGTGATATCATGTAGGCAAGAGTATACGTAGTACGTTTGAATGTACTTAGCATGTCAGATGCAATGCAACAAGAGATAAGCTTCATGATCAACACACATAACATTAGGCAATAGGCATAATATAGCTGTTTGACATGTATGTTCAATGCATATATAAAACATGCTTAAGTAAAATCATACTCATATAGGATACCATATGTGAAGAGGAGGGCAAGCTATATTTCCAAAGTATAAACCCCTTAGGGTTGGTGATGATAGCAACTATCACCCTAGTGTGTGAGGTACGAACCCTTCATGAAGGTTAGTGATGATAGCACCCATCACCCTAGTGTGTGAGGTACAAACCCTTCATCAAGGTTAGTGATGATTTCTCCCATCACCCTAGTAGTTGATATATCAACCCCTCAACTAGGTCGGTGATGATCGCACCCATCACCCTAGTTATTGAGTCTTTTACCCCTCAACTAGGCCCCCAAATTGGGAATGGTCTACCACAACACTTTATATAGTATTCATTACTTACATAAGCACATTTCGTCATCATATAGTCAATTATAACATATTTCATGCTTTAGACCTTCATTTTCTCAAAACACCATAAACCAAACATTTTATCAAACACCTTGGGGTGTGTAATGAGGGTGAAAGACTATGAAACTTAGAAATGAAATTATGCAAGAAAATCTGTTGTACAACCATCAATCAACACATTGCAACACCCCTAAGACATTCATAGAAAACTCTCTTATAAAATCTAACATTAGATCCAAGATTTAGAGCTCAAAACATGCTAAAACAACCATAATTTTGTGAATTAAAATCACTATACAGTAAATTTCTCAATATACAAGACCCATATGTAAAGTCAACTTTAAATCATGAAATATTAGTAAAGAGAGTTTATGCACCATGGGTGGAAAGACCTAATGGTTCAACACCACATACCTTAGCACTGGGGAAGTTCTTGATGAAGTTTGAAAATGGAGGCTTGAATCTTGAAGAGAATCCTTAGCTTTGGATGAGGGTTTTGGGCCTTGAAATTTGGAGTGAAAATATGACTGTGTGTTTTAGTGAGTGTTTGGATATGTTTTAGGGGATTTGAGGGTGAAATTTGGCTTTGTATAGATAAAAATACATTTGGAAAAACTTAGGCCTAACACTTATAAACATCTCGATGGACTAGGAAAAAGTGTGCAGAAAATACACGTCTCTACATCGCAGAGAGGATGCGGAGGCTCTCCAGAAATCACACCAAGTGAAATTTCACAATTTGATTCCTTTTCCTTAAATTCAAGGTTAGACCCTTGTCACCATAATTTGGATCCCCTGAATAAGAATATGAAGTCGGATTTTTGGTAAAGGAGCTATCTTTTTTTCTAAGATAGATCTTCGGTCCATGTATCATCAAGTGAGGGTAAGACGACCTTCCGAACTAGGTATGGGCATTATGAATTTGTGGTGATATCTTTTGCATTGACAAATGCACCATCCATCTTCATGGACATAATGAATAGGGTCTTCAAACCCTTCCTTGATTCCTCTATTGTGGTCTTCATTGATGATATTTTGATCTATTCACATAGTATGAAGGAGCATATGGGTCTTTTGAGGGTTGTGTTGCACAGATTATGGGAGGAGAAGTTGTATGCAAAGTATGAAAAGTATGAATTTTGGTTGAAGGAGGTTGCATTCTTGGGTCATGTGGTGTCAGGGGATGACATCAAGGTGGATCGTGAAAAGACTGATATGATTAGAAATTGGCCTAGACTATTGACCCCTTCTGATATTAGGAGCTTCTTGGGCCTAGCGGGTTATTATAGAAGGTTTGTACATGGGTTCTCCTACATTGCTTCCCCTATGACAAAATTGACTCAAAAGAAGGTTAAGTTTGTGTGGACCAATAAGTGTGAGAGGAGCTTCCAAATATTGAAAGATAAGCTTGTGTCTACTCCTATTTTGTCACTATCGGATGGGCTTGATGGATTTGTTATGTATTGTGATGCTTCTCGAGTTGGTTAGGGTTGTGTGCTAATGCAAAATGGTAAGGCGATATCTTATGTTTCTAGGAAACTCAAGGTGCATGAAAAGAACTACCCCACTCATGGTCTTGAATTAGCTGGCGTGGTATTTGCTTTAAAGATTTGGCATCACTATTTGTATGGGGGTGCATGTGGATCTATTTACCGATCATAAGAGCCTCCAATGTGTGTTCACTAAAAAAGATCTCAACTTGAGGCAAAAAAGGTGGTCAGAACTTCTCAAGGATTATGATATGAGTGTGTATTGTCATCCAGGTAAGGCTAATGTTGTGGTGGATGCTTTGAGTAGGGTGTCTATGGGTTCCCTAGCTCATGTTGATTGTGGTGATAAGGAGATGGCTAGGGAACTCCATCAATTGGCTAGATTGGAAGAGGTTGTTGATGATGTTGTTGTTGTTGTTGATGGGTCTAAGTCTTCATTGGTTGATGAGGTGATAGTAAAACAAGATATTGACTCCTCCTTGCTTGAATTAAACCTTGGTGAAAGAGGGAAAAGTAGAGATTTTCTCCCAGCGGTGGGGGGGGGAGGGATGGTACCCTTAGGTACCAAGGTAAGTTGGGTGTGCCTTGTGTTGATGGTTTGAGAGAGAAAATCCTTGATGAGGCCCATAATTCTTCTTACTGTATCCACCCCGATTTCACCAAAATGTATAGAGACTTTAGGGATGTGTATTAGTGAGGAGCCCTGAAGAGGGACATTGCACAATTTGTTTCGAGTTGCCATAGTTGTCAACAAGTCAAGGCCGAACATCAAAGCCCGAGTGGCCTAACCCAAGACATAGAGATTCCCACTTGGAAGTGGGAAGTGATCAACATGGAATTTGTGGTTGGGTTTCCTAAGACTAGGATGGCTTTTGATACTGTATGGTTGTGGTTGATAGGACGATGAAATGGGCTCACTTTTTACCGGTTAAGACTACACATGGGAATGAAGATTATGCAATGTTGACATCCATAATTTAGTGAGGTTGCATGGGGGTTCCTTTGTCCATCATATCAGATCGTGGTGCAGAATTCACTTCAAGTTTTGGAGGTCTTTCAAAAAGGTCCTAGTACATGGTTTAAACTTAGTACGACCTTCCACCCTCAAATAGATGGCCAAGCCGAAAGGACAATTCAAACCCTTGAAGATATGCTTAGGGAATATGTATTGGAGTTAAGGGGTAGTTGGGATGATCATCTTCCTTTGATTGAGTGAAAGGACCCTGAAAAATGCCTGAAAACGTGCCTCAGAATGCCTGGAATTTTAAAGTCTATATATCTCAAACAACGTGTGCTATTTCAAAAATCTAACTTCATATTTTTATTAAGAGGTAAAAATTAGGTAAAAAAGGGTCTAACCCTTATTTAAGAGCGAAAGATTAGCAATTACAAAAGTTCAAAGTGCGATTTCTAGAGGGGTCTTCGCGTTGCCTCCACGACGTACACTTGAACATTTTGGGGATAGTTTTTTTAGCTCGGTCCAAGACTTCTAAGTCTTGGGCCTAAGTGTTCCGTATTGTATTTTTACCCATACTTGGTCAAATTTCACCCTCATATCATCCTAAATATTTCCAAATGCTCACTCAAATACTTAGACATATTTTCACTCCGCAAACTTAAGTCCCAAACGCTCATCCTAAGCTAAAATTCTCCTTCAAGGTTCTTCTTCAAGCTTCAAGTCTCCTTCTCCAATCTTCACAAACTTTATCTCTAAGCTAAGGTATGTGGGTTTCTTTCATGGTTTCCTTTAACCCATGATACCCAAAACTCATTTTACTCAAACAACATGATTTAAAGTTGATTTGCAAATGGGTCTTGCTTAGTATGAAATTCACTGCATATTATGTTAAAGCTATGTAAAGTTGTGACAGTTTTACTATGTTTTGAGCTATAAATATTTGATTTATTGTAAGACTTTATAAGGGGTTTTGATATATATTGCTAAAGGGTGTTACAAGGTGTTGATTATGATTTTACAATGGATTTTATGGCATGATTTTATCTCTATATTTCATAGTTTTATACTAGCATTACACACCCTCTAAGTGTTTGATAAAATGTATGGATGTGGTTTCTTGAAGTGTGGAAGATCCTAAGCATGAGATATGATATGGATGACTATATGATGATGAAATGAACTTACGTGTAAGGTAAATTCTATATAAAAGGTTGTATTAGACCATTCCTAATTCGGGGCGAGGGGGTGAGGGGACTATGAACTCGGATAACCAAGATGGGGTGTTTTTACTCATCAACCTAGGGAAGGCTTTGTACTTCTCCACCTAGTGATAGGGCAACACCATCACTAACCTAGATGGGGATTTGTACTCATCAACCTAGGGAAGGGTTTGTACTTCTCTACCATTGTGATGGGGCAGTAGTATCACCAACCTAGATGGGGGTTTGTACTCATCCACCTAAGTGATGGGGTGGCATCATCACTAACCTACCAAAGGGTTTTACATTTGGAAATAGCTTGGTCTCTTCTACACATATGATATCCTATATTAGCATAAGTTACTTAGGCATGTTTTACTTATGCATTGATCATACATGCCATATTGTTATATTATGCCTATTGCCTATTATTATACATTTGATTATGATGCTTAGTTCTTGTTTGCATTGGATCCTATATACTTAGTACATTCAAACATACTAAGCATACTCTATCACTACATGATGTCACTATGTAGGAACTGATGCCCAAGTTGATCAATATCCTCATCCACATGGCAAGTTCAGTGCTATTCAAGCTAGTTGGTGAGTCCTCCACTTTGGGGAGCTTAGTCTATGATTCTCCTATTATGTATTGAGACACTCTTCTTCATTGTCTATTTTGACCATGAGGGTGAGCCCGGTTACTTTGTCTTGGTCCCCGCTCTTATCTATGTATAGAGGTATTTGTTGGATAGGTTATGTATCTATGATTTGTGCTTGACTCTTGTCTCTTGACTATGATGATATGGAAGTACTTTCCCTTAGCCCCATTTCCCCAATTTTTTTATCTTTTGATGCTTGATTTATTGCTTCTGCGACCAAGGATGTGTAATGATGTTCTAAGAGGCTTGGTTCAGGTCCCTTCGGGTTCCCCTTGTGTCGTATCACGTCTAGGACCTAGGCTTGGGTCATGACAAACTTGATATTAGAGCACTAGATTAATAGATCCTTGGAGTCCAACATACAGCATCGATTAGAGTCCCATTCATGGTTGTGAAGCGCACCATGACTATGAATGGGAGGTGATAAGACGTTTTAGGAAATATTTTCCTTCTTCATATTCTAATTCATGCTTAGAGTTGTGGTAAGTTTTTTCCTCTAATGATTGTTCTTTACTATGCTAGATCATGCCAAACACTCAAGGACAAAGGGCCTAAACTCTCGAGGAGCACCCTAACAATGGTGAGCTCTGGGATGCTCTCTCTATGCTTTCCTAAGTTGTGGCCAACAAAGTCAATCAAGGGACCCAATCCCCTCATGCTACTACCCCGGGAGCTAAGGTAAGAGACTTCATAAGGATGAATCCTCCGGTTTTCTATGGGTTAAAGGTGGATGAAGACCCACAAGAATTTATTGATAAGGTCTACAAAATCTTGAATATTATGGGTGTTAGGCCGAATGAAAAGACGGTGTTGGCAGCATACCAACTCAAAGGGGTAGCCCAAATTTAGTATTATCAATGGAAGGGGGAGAGGAAATGGGTATGTGATAATTTGGGAGGAGTTCAAATTGGATTTCCTCAATCGGTTTTTCCCTCTTAAGCTTAGGGAAGCAAAGTTCGTGGAGTTTATGAACTTGAAACAAGGTGCTATGAGTGTGAGGGAGTATGCCCTCAAATTTAATCAACTTTCAAAGTATGCTCCTCATTTGGTGGCCGATCCTAGATCTAGAATGAGTAAGTTTGTGATAGGGGTCTCCAACTTGGTAAGTGAAGAATGCTGGTCCACTATGCTAATTAGTGACATAGACTTGTCTCGATTGATGACCTAAGCCGAGCAAATAGAGGAAGAGAAATTGGGGAAGAGAAGGGGCCATGAGGCCAAGAGGTCCCGTCTTGGGGGTAAGTTCCAAAGGGGTGGTCGGTTCCATCAAGGCCAAGTGTCTCACCATGCTACTAATAGGGGATTTTCCTGTGACATCCTTAGGCCTCAAGGTGTTGGTGTTGTCGCTCCTATTGATATGTGTCCTACATATGGGAAGGGTTATAAAGGCCTATGTTTGAAAGATTCTAATGCATGCTTTGGTTTTGGGGAGCTTGGTCACAAGAAGGTAGATTATCCAAGAAACTGTGGCAAGGTCCGGGGTGCTAATGCGGTCCCATTGTGGAGAGGTGCTCCTCAAGGTGGTGCCCCAAGGAACAATCAATTTTATGCTCTACATGGGAGGTAAGTGGTTGGTGAGTTCCCCTATGTTATTACCGGTATGTTGAAAATCTTTGACTTTAATGTGTGTATTTAATTGATCCGGGGGCCACTCTTTCCTTTGTTGACCTTTTTGTTGATAAAAAGTTCCACATTGTCCCCTAGTTGTTGCATGAGTCATTTGAAGTGTCTACTCCTATTGGTGCCTCTATTGTTTCTAGGAAAGTTTATAGGAGTTATTCTATCTGCATTTTGCATAAGTTGTTTCCTTGTGATCTTATTGAATTAGATATGGTAGATATTGATGTCATACTTGGGATGGATTGGTTGCATACCTACTATGCTTCTATTGACTATAGAACCCATTGGGTCAAGCTTCAGTTTCTTAATAAACCCGTACTTAAGTGGGAAAGTCAAGATGTGGTGGTCAAGGATAGATTTATTTCATGCATTAAAGCCCGTAAGTTAATTTCTGGGGCTTCTTGTACCATCTTGTGAGGGTTAAAGGTGTGGAGTCCAAAGTCCCTTCTATTGAGTCGATTCTGGTTGTAAATGAGTTTCTTGATTTCTTCCCAGTGTCCCTCCTAAAAGGGAGATAGATTTTGGCATAGACCTCCTCTCCAACACTCAACCTATCTCCATTCCCCCTTACCGTATGGCCCTGACGGAGTTGAAGAAGTTAAAAGAGCAATTGAAAGATTTGTTGGAAAAGGGATTTATTAAACCTAGTCAATCACCTTTGGATGCTCCGGTGTTGTTTGTGAAAAAAAAGATGTGTCACTTAGAATGTGTATTGACTACAGACAACTCAATAGGGTCACTATAAAGAATAGATATCCTCTTCCAAGGATTGATGACTTGTTTGATGAATTACTGGGGCCAAGCTTCTTCTCTAAGATTGATCTTCGGTCCGAGTATCATCAAGTAAGGCTGAGGGAGCGTGATATCCCTAAGACAACCTTTTGGACTATATATGGGCATTATGAGTTTGTGGTGATGTCTTTTGGGTTGACTAATGCACCGACCATTTTCATGGACCTAATGAATAGGGTCTTCAAACCATAACTTGTTTCCTTTGTTGTGGTCTTCTGATGATATTTCAATCTACTCACATAGTAGGGAGGAGCATGTGGGTCCTTTGAGGGTTCTGTTACAAAGGTTAACAGAGGAGAAATTATATGCCAAATATGACAAGTGCAAGTTTTGGTTGAAGGAGATTGCATTCTTGGGTCATGTGGTGTCGGGGGATGGTATAACGATGGATCCTAAGAAAATCGATGTGATTAGAAATTGGCTAGACCATTGATCCCGTCGAATATTAGGAGCTTCTTGGGCCTTGCAGGTTACTATAGAAGATTTGTGAATGGGTTTGCCTCCATTGCTTCCCCTATGAAGGGATAGCTTGTCAAAATATCAACATGAAAGACAAGAAGTCATAGCTCATATCATAAATACGCAACTTGTCCAACAAACACCTATAAATACATAGATAGAGCGGGGGACAAGACAAAGATACTAGGCTCAACCTCATAGTCATTAGTATATAAGATAGTGTCTCAATACATAGATAATAGAAACATAGACTAAGGTCCTTGAAATGGAGGACTCACCAACAAGCTTGGAATAGCACCGACTAGCCATGTGGAAGAGGAAGATGATCAACTTGACACTGGTTCCTACATTTTGATATCATGTAGACAAGAGTATGCATTAGTACATTTGAATATACTAAGTTGTGGGATGCAATGCAGCTAGAAATTGACATCATGATCAAAATGCGTAGCAGTAGGCAATGAGCATATAATAGCAAGATGGCATATATGAACAATGCATAAGTAAAATATTTTTAAATAACTCATGCTCACATAAAGTATCACATGTGAAGAATAGACCAAGCTAGATTTCCAAATGTACAACCCTTTGGTAGGTTAGTGATGACGCCACTCCATCACTTAGGTGGATGAGTACTAACTCTCATCTCATTTGGTGATAATGTCGCCCCATCACCTCAGTGGATGAGTACTAACCCTCATCTCGGTTTCTGATAATGCTTCCCCATCACCTAGGTGGAGAAGTACAAAACCTTCCCACGATTGATGAGTACAAACCTCCATCTCAGTTGGTGATAATGCTTCCTCATTACCTAGGTGGAGAAGTACGAACCCATCCCTCGGTTCATGAGTACAAACCCCCACCTCGGTTATCCGGGTCTTTAGACCCCCCGAATTGGGCATGGTCTAATGTAACAATTATATATAGAGTATATCATGTACATAAGCTTATTTTATTATCATTAAGTCAGTCATATCATATCTCATGCCTTGGAGCTTCAACACCTCAAGAAACTACATCCGGACATTTAATCCAAGACTTAGAGGGTGTGTAATGCTAGTATAAGATCATGAAATATGGAGATGAAATCATGCAAGGAAACCTATTGTAAAACCATAAATCAATACCTTGCAATACCCTCAATAAAGATACATCAAGACCCCTCCTCAAATCTTACAATCGATCAAGGGTTTATAGCTCAAAACTTAGCAAATAATCACAACTTCCCATAGCTTTAACTTAATATGCAGTGAATTTCACAATAACCAAAACCCCTTTGTAAATAAACTTTAAATCATGCAATTTGAGTAAAAAGAGGGTTGGGTATCATGGGTGAAAGGAACCCATGAAAGAAATCCACATACCTTAGGTCTAGAGTTGCTTGGAATTGAGATTGGGAATTATGGAGGCTTCGAAATGACTTTGAATCCAATCCTGTTCTTGGGTTTCCTTGAAATTAAATTGGAGCTTGATGGAGGATTTTGAGAGCATTGAGAGTGTGTTTGAGATAAGAGTAATGATTTTTATCCTTTGGAACCTTGTTTAGGTCTTTTAGAAAGGTTAAGATAGCATTGTAAGTCTAAAAAGGGCATTAGAGTAATTAGCATTTACGAACATGCCATTAGTGAATAGATGGAAAATTTTGCAATGTGTTGCCCCATGGAAGGTCCCATGGGTCATGTGGAGTGCCCATGACATGGTCCTTAGTCCAAAATCTGAAGATGGAAATCGATTGGAAAACGACATCTCATCATGACCACAGAGGCCTCCACGGGTAGTGTGGAGCCTCATGGCCCGTATAGAGGCTCGTGGCACCATACACGGTGCTGAAAAATCTTTCCCAGGCTCCATACCAAGGGCCACAACTCATGTGGGTGGTTGTTGTCCATGCCTTAGCCTCAAACTCACCTCCACGCATATCAAGCCTCCCTTGCTCACCTTCACGCACCTCCTCAAGACCAGTCATAAGCCTTACAACCCGTGCCACTAGTCGTGGTCCATGGATTGGGCTCAAAATAGTTGTTTGAAGCCTCACATTCCTAACACGACCCACACAAGCCACCACTTCCTGTATAGGTGACCGTGTGGCTTCACTGTACGAGAGGGTCTTCTAAAAATGATCATAACTCCCTCATCCGACCTTAGAATGAGGTGAAACCAAGTGCATTGCGAACCTAACTAAAAGGGATTTCATTTTGACATTTTGTGTATCACCCTGTTCTGAATGTGCTAAAAATTGTGCTAGTTTAAAGTTGACCCTTGCATGAACCATCACCCAAAACTCAACTTTTAGGGAAGTCTTGAACTTGTTTAGGTACTAGGAGTCTCCCATGAACCTAATACACACCAAACTAGCTAAATTAGGCTTGAAACATGGATATGCAAGAGCATAAAGTTACGGTGAATCATAATAGTCGAGCCATGACATTCAACAAGACACTTATTGGGAGGCAACCCAAATATCCTTTATGATTTTGGCTTTTTTTAAGTTTAATTTGGATGTTTGAATTGTTAGGTAGTAGTTCGATGTTTGTTTTGATGTTGAGGCATTGAATCAGTAGTATTATTTTGGACGTTGGTGTATTTTGAAGTGTGGTTTGTAGGCATAAACCGAGAAATGAAGATTTGAAGAATATTGCAATTAGAGCAGCCACTACGAGTAGACCTACAGGTAGTAGTGGACACCATGACTCATAGTCATGCCCCGTAGTGGGAAATACTAAGGATTTAAAGTTTGCACAAACACTATGAGCCAACTATATGATTCATTGGGTCCCCTACGAGTCGTCAGTGGTGTTCGTAGTGCCAGGTATAACTTCCAATTTTTATAAGTGTTGAGGTATAATATGAGACCATGATCTATGAGTCATAGGAGGCCTAATGACTCATAGTCAGGGTTTCGTAGCCTCGATCTGTAGGTTTTTAGTTGAAGACCCGGTTTGATATTTTGACCCCTTAAGCCTCATTTTATGCCCTAATCAATGAGAATTTCTCCCAATCCCTTTCTCCTTCACTATCAAGATCACCATTCCTGACCATCCACATCATTTTTTGGCGAGTACAGTACACTAGTGTATTCTGTTTCTTCTTTCTATTTCTCTCATTGCCTCTTTTTGTTCTCCATTCTCTCATTTGGTAAGTTTTCTTTGTTAAATTTGACACACTCATGGTATGATCTTTTAATATTGTTGAATGAATTTCAATTTTGTCATCATAGTGAGTACACCCATGAGAAAATGATTACATAAGCATACGAATTAGGGTTTATGTTTAATAAACTCCCTAGTATGATTTGAAATTATATGATTGCTCTAGCTGGGTTGTTGTGATGTTGGCATTTTGAACATATGAGTTTAATGCATGATTTTTGTTTGATAAATTTGCAAACTTATGTCGGGGTTGAAAATTTGGGGATATTGGTGTGTGTGAAATATGCAAATTCATGTTACCGTTGGATGGAGTTGTTGTGATCTCTTTGTGAATCTCCATTGTTTTGTGTTGCTGTTGATAATTATGAGTTGGAGATTATTTGATCTTGGGTATATCTTTAATGCGATTGGGGATTGTAGTTTGATTTTGGGATGATGGTTGATTGTGTTGACATGATTCATAGTGGGATTAATTGTGGGTTTGGGATGATGTGCTACTTCGGTGTTGTTTATTTTTCTCAATCAAATGATCTTTGGGTCTTGTGGGAAGGATATAGGAACCACAGATGCCTTCTATTTCCTATTTCGAGGACCTTCTACAACTCATAGTTCACCCTAAAAGTCAAGTGGTCCCTCGTAGGAGTCAACAGTCACCTATGGTTCCTTTACACTTACCATACGTGACCCACCTATGACTCATAGTGCCTATTATGGATCGCAGTGAGGAACTCGTCAGACTTGCCTTGTTTTGACTTGTCTTCTGTTCCCTAGTACGAACCAAGGATACAACTCATAGGTCAAGCCACGAGTCATACTTGAGCCTCGTATCTGTGATCAGAATGTTATTTTTCAATCATCTTAGAACTATGAAGCTATTGTACGACTCGTAGGTCGCCCTACGGGTCGTACTTGTGCATCATACCTGTAGACCTACGAATTTGTTGTTAGAAAGTGTTGATTTTTTCAAATGATGAATCGGACAACAAAAAGATTGGAAGAGTCTCTCAATGGATTGAAATGACTTTCAATAATTTTATTAAGTATTGAGCACTTTAAATAACCAACATAAAACATATAATACATAGTTTTAAATTTACAATAACCTAAAATATCTCAACAACTCAAACAACCTAACTAAAATTTAAAATTCAAATTTATCTTAAACTAAATAATTTATTTTACTAAAAACTGCTCCAGTAACTAATAATAAATTTCAACACTCCTCCTTTGTTTTAGTTACTGTAAGTTTAAGAAACATAACTTCTCCCCAATTTCTGCTTTAGTGGTTGCAAAATTTCTTGTTTCTTTTTCTTCTTTAGGTTTTGTGCTTAAAAAATACTATCAATGATCTTCTCTGAGTCAAAGTGCTTTCATTTGGAAATTGATAGAATTTGCAAAGAATTGTTGTGATGATTTTTCTTCCATCACAATATCATGTAGGTCTCAAAATTAGATTTTATTATCATTGACCAAATTTGATAAATTTTGACAGTGAAAGTTTGTGAGGCATTCAAAAAGAGGCTATTGCTTGTCATTCTTATATTAAAAATTGGTTAAAAATCTTATGCATTGAAAAAACACGGGTTAAACATAGTGTTGAAAGATTTAAATAGGTTAAAAATAGCCCTTGCAGGCTAAAAACAGCTCTAACGGGTTAAAAGTATATGCCTTATGCGCTAAAAGAATAGCCCTTTCGGGTTAAAAGATGCTATAGAAGTTCTCTGGAAGAATTCACTGATCTGGTAAGATCAATGAGGCTCTGATACCACTATTGGTTTTTTTAAAAATTGAATGGGGTGACAAAATGATTGAAAGAATCTCTCAATGAATTGACATGTCTTTCAATAGCTTTCAATAATTTTATTAAGCCTTGAGGACTTTAAATAACCAATATAAAACATATAATCAACATAGTTTCAAATTTAAAATAACCTAAAATATCTCAACAACTCAAACTTAACTAAAATTCAAAATTCAAATTTATCTTAAACTAAATAATTTATTTTTCTAAGAACTGTTGCGGTAACTATAAGCAAATTTCAACAAAAAGCTATAAATACCAAAACTCTCGGAGGTTGGAGAAAATATCAGGAATTTCACTTGTAAAGGAGTTGGATGAATGATACTAGATATATGAGATACTTCCATTTAGAGATTGTGGAAGGAATGTGGCTAGTCAAATGATTATAAGATAAAGACAACTCCCTAATTTGGGTAAGGTTGCCAACGGAATTAGGAATGGAACAAGAGAATTGACATTTATAGAGATTCAATATATTCAAGGAACTTAAAGTGTCGATTGAATCAGGCAGTTCAGCAGAGATTCCTATGTATGAAGTATCAAAATCCAACAAAGTGTTGCTCGAGTGGAGCTTTGGTAAAACTCATTTGAGAAGAGGATTGAAACTCAATTTGAGATTTTTTAAGTTTTCTGAATTAAAAAGCTCTCTGTAAGAACACCTTGCAAATTAGTATATTCAAGATTCACATACCTTAAAGAGAAAGAAGAAATCTTCATAGATATCAGAGATGAGATGTTGACACTAGGGAGAGATAGTACCTCCAGATTGGTGAAGTTGTGTAGCATTCTTTCAAATGTTCTCTGATCAAGTTGTAATCGATACAACTAGGGAGAAAAAGTTCAAGTGAAACCAAATTGGAAAATTAAGAGATTTCTACTCGGTTTTTCCATCAAACCATGCATCAGAAAAGATTTAGATGCCTCGAATTCGTCAATTAGCAAATATTATGTGAGATTGAAGAATCATTGAAGTCACTGTAAGCAAGGTTTAGTGTCTGGAGATGATGGAGTTGGAAAAGGATGATGTTGGGATGAATCATTCCACTAAGCTGACTGCAGTTGAGGTCCAACACAATTGTAATGGCCCGAATATTGTAAGACTTCATCGGAACTTAAGGATGTCATTTTAGGACAAAATTTGGACCAAGTGTTGTTTAAAGGGAGACTAGATGGCCCATGTGAGATCACACGGACTGTGTGGCCTATAGTGGTACTACATTTGGCATTGATATGGAGTTTCAAGCTAAGGCACATCACACTTGAACCCCACAGGGGCCGTGTGACACTTCACTGACCTTGTGGAGGGTCATGTAAAACTTCATTCACCGTGTGGAGGGCCATGTGAATGGTTTTAAACATTAAATGACTATTTTTTCCAAAGTGTATTCATACAACTCGTGTGAATTGATACGGGCCGTATGGCCCTCTGTGGAGTTGATTTTGCAAAAACTTTCGAAGTATAGGATCTTTAAGCAGAAGCTAGGTTCACCTTTAAGCCTTCTATTAAAGCTCATTTATGTTGTTTAAGGCCATCATGGGTCTCCTACATCGAGTCAAGTTCAAAGGAAATTCATTGACTAAGTTTTTCATAAGTAATGATTGAAGGGTCAAAATTAAATGTGCATATGTCTTAGCACAAAACGAACTGGGTGGCCCATGATCTATCAAATTAAAGATCTTTGAATTATTTTTCCAACACACTTGGTCTCACCTCATTTAAATTTTGAAACAATATGTTACGACCTTTTTTGTAAAATCTGTCTGGGCTAGAAGGGAGGCCTCATGACTCGTGAAGTGCTTCACGACCCGTCAAGCTAGGCATGAGATATTGTGGATAAAATTTAAAGGGGTATTTTATTGAGGTGTTTTTGATATTATGACCTATCCCCTAGTCTTTTTAAGACCTTTAAAGTCCTCCCCCACCTCCTTTATAATCCTAAACCTCTCCTACACTAATTCCAAAACCCTCATTCAAGACTAATTCACTCAAGCCGCTCTAGAATCTATTTCAAATAACTCTTAAAAATTTTCATCTTGGGAGCAAGAGGACTCAATTCTTCTTCAAATTCTTTTTGGGTTTCTTCATCTTGGTGGAGGTATATAGGTTTGATCCTTGATTCCTTTTAATTAAGGAGACCCAAATCTTTTCAAGCAATTTTCCATGAAATTAAGCTTACTTGACATGTGTGTTTTTTTAAAAAAAAATTTATTTATTAGATTAAATTGATTTATGGGTTGTACTTATTTGATGATTTTAAGTTACTTTAAGCCCTATTATGATGATTTACATTGAGTCTATGAAATTATGAATATGCATGTCCCTTTTCAAGGCTTGTTTATGCATGGGTGATTATATTATGATTTTAAATGTTGAT
>JAOTQR010032332.1:0-16064 GCA_025774065.1 Solanum ossicruentum | reverse complement strand
GGACTTTCGACTTCAATTTAAATTTTTATCCGCCAAATTCACTTGATTCTATAATCCCGCACCTTAAGTTGATTAAACTTAAAATATACTTCAATCCCAACAATTGTTCCCGAATTAATAATCGACCTTTAAGTAATTACAGGGTCTAACAAACATGACAAGAAGGAATGCAAAGTAACTACGCTTATCCAAGGCATGGGTATCTCTAGACTCATGGTGTATGCCCAACAACACTACGATGAAAAGAAAAGGGATAAAGAAGAGAATTTAAGTTAGAAGGCTAAGTCAGAAGGGACTGAGCCTAGCCGATCTAAGCAAAATAAGTGAGATAAGACCTACTTTCAAAATGAACCTCCATGTCCCTACTATCTTTAGTGAGTGCACTGCCTTCAAACAACAGGTATGATAAGAAGTTCTAAGGTCAGCTGAACCTCAACACAGGGTCTCAAGTCACAGGCTAGTATGACCCTGGGTTGGAAAGGAAAGCCACCTTTTGGAAGATGTGGAAGGATGCATCTGAGAGAGTGTAGAGAGGAACGAAATGATTGCTATAAGTGTATCCAAAGAGGACACTTTCAGAAGGAGTATTCGATGTGGTGCAATAAGGCCCAGCCTTCTACTACAATACCATGGGAAGGCAGTAGAACAAACTATTTATATGTGATAGGGAATTGACAAGTCCAAGAGGTTGCACTAGATATTGTGATTGCTATGCTTCGAGGCTTTGCTTTTGACTGTTATGCTTTGCTTGGTCCTTGGCATGGATTTGCTTCAAGCTTCCTATGCCTCCATTTATTGTAGGACCAAAACTGTAAGTTTCAACTCCCAATCAAAGTAGTCCTAGAGTGGAAAAAAATTCTATTGTACCTAAGCGTAAGTGTATTTCCTACCTTAGGGCCAGAAAGTTAATTTCTAATGGATGTGTCCATCATCTTAAGTAAGTTAAGTTTGCTGATGTTTAGCCTCCTACCCTTGAGTTTGTCCCAATTGTGAATGAATTTCCTAAAGTGTTTCTTATGGATATGCTTGGAGTCCCTCCTGATAGGGAGACTGATTTCGAGATTGTTGTTCTTCCTGATACTAAAACTATCTCTATTCCACCTTATAGGATGGTCCCTACTAATTTGAAAGAGTTAAAAGAGCAACTGAATGATTTGCTAGAGAAGGGCTTTATTAGGATGAGTGTTTTTACTTGGGGTGCTCCTGTCGTATTCATGCAAAAGAAAGATGGGTCTCTTACAATGAGTATTGACTATCACCAACTGAATAAAGTAACATTCAAGAATAAGTATCCCTCCCAGGGATAAATGATTTATTTGATCAACTTCAGGGTGCCGCTATTGTCTCCAAGATAGACTTGAGATCAAGCTATCACCAGTTGAAAGAGAGAGAATCTGACATCCCAAAGATGGTTTTTCGAACTTGATATGGTTATTTTGAGTTTTTGATGAAGTCCTTTGAGTTGACAAATGAATCTACAACCTTCATGAAGCTGATGAACAGAGTATTCAAATAGTACCTTGATATGTTTGTGATTGTGTTTATTGATGATATGTTGGTGCATTTTAAATATGAGGAGGGGAAGTAAAATCACCTTAGAATCGGTCTACAGACTCTCAAGGAAAATGAGGAATATGAAAAATTTTCAAAGTGTGAATTTTGATTCAAGTGTATGGCTTTTCTAGACAATATGCTCTCGGGCGATGGCATTTGAGTGGACACTCAAAAAATTAAGGTTATGAGGAAAAAGTAATGAGCTAATGGGCTAATTAACAACCCTTATAATTGGACTCGACCCAATATATATTCCCAACATTTTATTTGGCCCTATTTATTTTGACTTTTAATAGTTTGAGAGAGGAGGATTGGTAAGGGCTAATTAAAATTTTACCATGGTTAATTTAGCCATAGTTAAATTTTTGTAGATTTTTTATATATTGGATGACAAAATTTAATTTTGGTCTATATATATTGATCGCACAATAATTCTACTTCCTTTTACTTTCTTATTTATTTTAAATCACATTTTGCAAAAAGTTAGAATTTCTTACGATAACTACAATTCTTTGATTAGATAGGAAATACAATTAGATTTCATCTTAATATGTAACTCCTACTCTAATTTAGTAAACTTAGGGTCTATTTGGACATGATTTTGACATTTATATGAAGTTAAATTTTTATTTGGACATTCAATTATGATCTTCGAAGTTGTATTTTTTTTCAAGAAAACATAAAAAGCCCACGGTTTGTGAAGATTACAAAAGTTGTCCCAACTTCATACTATCTTACTAAATGAGTAAACCATAGTTTGCACATGATATTCAAATATCGACGCTATTTAATAAATCACAGATCTCCATATTCTTTAGAATAAATATTTTTGCAATCAGAAATTTTCAAATTCACATAATTTAATAAAAATTCACTAGTCAATAATAATAGTAACTAGTTATTCCATCTTAAGAACCAATGAGGGCATCCTATTTATATGAAATTTAATAGTTAAGAATGTGTCGACCCTCAAATAAGAGGCAACTCAAATGACCTAATAGTATTCATTCATCCTCGACAATGTGCTTCTATTTTTATTATGAAACTCTAGTTTGTCTAGGAGTAGCATGAAATATGTCTCACAAATGTCAAGATGAGTAATAAAATCAGCTTTAAAAGATTCACCCCCTCTATCACATTGAAAAACTTTAATACTCTTTGAAAATTATTTTTCTACCTTTTTGTGAAACTTAACAAACACTTCATTTCCAATATGTGTTATGTTCAGTTTTGAATCATTACAAACAACAATTTTATCAGGACCATTATAAAACTGAAGGTTGGACAAGTCACCTGTAGAATTCATCATATGGTGTTGTCCTTATCCTTCGTGTCCTCTAAGTTTAGTGTAGGTAGGACTTTAGGAAGATCATCAAATGCTTGAGAAAAGAAATTTCCATCAATAGGAACACTCAATGTGAATGTTTCTAGAACAAATTTAATATGGTGATTAGACTTCCTTACCTTTCTAGGAGTTCCAAGCTCAAGCAATTAGAATTTTTAACCAACAGTTGGACAAAATCCCCCACAACCTTGGCTAAATGTTTGACCTTCAAAAGAGATATTGTGATTTGTTTGAGTATCTTCCATCATATCATGGTTGTGTATCATGTTATGCAAAGTTAGGTCATTTGATTCAGCAAATGAATATTTCTGCAAAACCCAAACATCCCCCTTTCTCGAGAATATTTGTATAAAACATCTAGCCCCTTTCACCCACTTGACCTTGAGGGAGAAAGAATGAAATGTCTTACTAATATCATGCTTGACTATCCTAAAATCTCCATTGTTCTTGGGGAAGCAAGAACCAACCCGATTAATTAAGCCGAGTTCAGAGTTAATTTAGAAGTTCAGCTAGGTAAATTTAACCTTGTCATTTTGGGTATCACATCATGAATTAGAGTATAATAGAGCGACATATAATCATTGGTGTTATAAGCAGCCCATACTTCACTACCATCAAAAGATTTTTCCGGTCTTTTCTCGCCAACATTACGGAAGTCAGATAAGGAACAACCATTGACTTATAGGCTTATGGTTCTAAATAAATAGGAGAAGTAGACATGTGACTTTTTCTACTGGGCATAACATTTTGCAATCTACCATAGCATCACGAGTAGTTTTATCCCTTCTCAAATCATTTGTTATAACTTAAGAAAATGTTTGTTTCTTCTTTTCCACTTCTTTTTCCTTCTTAGATGATGTGTAACCCTATGAAATAAAGTTTAAAAAAGTCATATTTTTTTAATGCTCTTGTTGATTTTGAACCAGAAACTAAATCAATGACTATTCCTGATTCTAACTTCCATAGTTTTGATGAGGTTAGATTGGAAAAATGTTTTGATGGAAATCAAGTCTGGGCTGCTTATGACACCGATGATTGCATGCCTTGTAATTATGCTCTTATTCACAATGTGATATATGCAAAGCCATTTAAATGAAATGCAGCTAGTTGAACTCCAAAAGTAATTCTGAACTCAGCCCAATTAATTGGGTTGACCAGTGGAGATTTCAGGATACGCAAGCATAATACCAATAAGATGCTCATTTTGTTCTCCCAAAAGGTCTAGTGGGTGAAAGGGACTAGACATGCTATCCAAACTCTCCACTAAAAGGGAGATGTTTTGGCTCTGCACAGGCATTGGTCTCCAAAATGGAATGAGCTAACTCTTGAGTATATCATATACAGTTAGAGCAGTAGCTAACAAATGAAATTGCTAAAGAAGATAGTAGAAGCTGACAAACTTGCCAAAATCAACAAAATGAACTCAACAATCAATGACTTAACTCAGCAAAGGATGCAAGATTTGTATAGTAAACAATGCCCCTAAAAGTAACTCTAGAGTGCAACTCAGTCAAATTAGTTATGCACAATCCGGGAGTTTCTTTAACTGACAAACATTACATATGAGCTTGTGATTATACAATGTTTTCCTTGTCATTGTCATTGACACAGCCATCCAATACTTGGCAAGGTAAGGACGATCAAACCAAACTGTTAGTCCCTTTGTATTCAAAGAATAAATACCAAAAATAATAAATATAACAATCAAAATTATTAAACTAATCTGAGTCCACAGAATACACTTTGTGTCCTCAAAAAATTTAATCCCTTCACTGTACCCTAGGTTATCAATTATTTCCTCCCAGGATAAAATAGATTAATAACTATAGAATAGCGATACCTCAAATTCTTGTAGTTATCAGCTAACTCAAAAACCAGCAATGACTTTCACATGGACTCGAATTTTATTTTGTAAGAACATTTATGTAGAAGAAGAAGAATTTTTAATAATATAAAAAATACAAAAGCATCTCTATTTATAGGGAACAATAGGTGCGAATCCACCTGTTCAGAATAGACTCATCTATTTGGAACAGGCATGGTACTGTTTCGGAACGTTGTGTCTATTCACAGGAAATTTAAGAGCGAATTTTAAAATATAATTAAACTAACTAATTTTGTGTTAGTTAATAAATAATTCATAACTAATAAATAATTTACAAATTAAATATTTTAATTAATAATTCACAAACAAATATCAAGAAAAGGAATATTTGAGATTAGATAAATAAATTATCCAAAAAATCTATCAATCAATCACATCATTTGCCAAAGCCGAAGCCACAGCCGTAGCTGTAGACAAAGCTAAGCAAGCGATGATGATGATGGAGCAAGGGGGTCCCTTTACTTGACTCTATAAGAGTTACAGTGAGTGTTTCCTAATATAAGGAAAGCACTTTTCCTCTATTTTTTAGATGAGGGAGAAATGACTCTTCATCTCCCTTTACTTGATTACCTCCACATTTCCCTTATTCTTTCAACCTTCATTTCCTTTCAGTTCTTCATTTCCCAATTCACATTTATTACTTTAAACCCAACACAAACTGGGTCCAAAAAAAATGTCCATCTTTTTGGGGCATAAGAGGCATAAACCCTATCCAACGCTGCAACGTAATTTATGAGTTCAATTTAATATTTACTCATAACCATATCGGTGCTCATACTCCTCCTAGTGACTTAATATGCTCATATCAATCAACTCAATCTCATATTTGCATTTACTCCAATCAAATTCCATCAAGTCACTCAACAAATCAACCAATTAGGACAATAAATCATGCATGCTATTGAGACTCATCAATCATTCAAGTCTCTAACTCAAACAGTCATTTAGACTTCAATGACTCATGCTCATCACATAAAAACATGATGTTCATCACATACAAATATGTAAGATACTATATATATATATATACACACACACACAAGTGATATACTCCTCATTTTCAGTTATGCTCAAGTAATTCAACTCATACATTCACAATCATGATCTCAATTCAATCAATGCAACAAGGATTGCATAGAATGTGATAATTTAGGGTTCATCTATACTCAACATGTGTTTATGTTTTCATTCTAAAACTCCATTTTTGTGCAGGAGTATTTGGGAATGAAATATACCTCACAAATTTCAAGATGAGCAATAAATTCAGCTTTAGAAAATTTACCCCCTCCATCACATTAAAAAACTTTAATCCTCTTTGAAAATTATTTTTCTACCTTTTTCAGAAACTTAACAAGCATTTCAGATTTCCAATATATGTTATGTTTAGTTTGAAGCATTACCAAAAAAAATTTTATCAGGACTATCGATCGACTTCAAGGAAGTGAAGGAAACAAGTTGGTAAGCCAATTTCACTTCCAGTATGTCAAGTCTACTTTGCACTTGAAGTGAGCTTGAGTTTGCCTTATCGATTGTAAGTTTGGCCTCGCGAGTAGTGACTTTCTTTATCGTATCAACTTTTCAAAAGAATAAGGCAGAGGAAGGGCAAATTCTAGAAGATAGTAGGCCCTTTCTTCAGAATAATTAATTATGCTATCATCCTGCACACTTCAATATTGGACAGGTTACATGTAGAATTTATCATATGGTGTTTTCCTTTTCCTTTGTGTCCTCAAAGTGTACTGCAACTAGGACTTCAAAAGATCATCAAGTGCTTGATAAGAGACATTTTCATCAATAGAAACACTCAGTGTTATTGTTTCTAGAAAAAAATTGTCAGGGTGATTAGACTTCCTTACATTTCTGGGAGTTGTCCTTAAGCAATTACAACATTTAACCAACAATTGGACAAAATCCTCCAACACCTCGGCTAAATGATAGAGATTGAAAGTCCATGTTGTGATTTAGTTGAGTATCTTCCATAATATCATAGTTGTGTATTATATGATGTGGAGTAAGCTTATTCAATTCAGAGAACGAATGTTTGTACGAAACCCAAAAATCCCCCTTTATGGGGAAAATTTGTAGAAAACATCTATTATCTTTCACCCACTTGACCTTGAGGGAGAAAGAATTAAACATCTTATTGATATCATGCTTGCCTATCCTAAAATCTTCACTAGTCTTTGGGAAGGCAGAACTAACCCAATTAATTAAGATGAGTTAAGAGTCAATTTTGTATTTCAACCAGGTAAATTTAACTTCAAATGTCTTTTTAGATATCACATCGTGAATCAGACAATAATATTCTGACATTTAATTATCGGTCTCATAAACAGCCTAGACTTCACTTTCATCAAAAGTTTTTTTCGTTTTATTCTTTTCAATGTTACGGAAATCAAAATTAGCAACAGTCATTAACTTATAAGATTATGGTTCTAAATCGACAGGAGAACTAGACTGGTGACTTTTTTCTGCTCGCATAACATTTTATAATCCTCCACAGCATCATGAGCAGTTTTATCCCTTCTCAGATCTTTTTTATAACTTCAGGAGAAGTTTGTTTCTTTTTTTCTACTTCCTTTTCCTTCTTAGATGAAGTTCGAGAAACAACTAATGGAACCGATGTGCAGCCCTATGCAGTAAGGTAGAAACAATCATCTTTCTTTAGTGCTCCCATTGATTTAGAACCAGAAGCTAAGTGAATGACTGTTCCTGAATCTAACTTTCATAGTTTTGATAAGGATAGAATGGACAAATGTTTTGATGGCAATGAAGTTTGGGCTGCATATGATGCAGATGATTATATACCTCGCAATTATTCTCTAATTCACAATGTGATATCTGCAAAGCCATTTAAAGTGAAATACAGCTGGTTAATCTCCAAAATAATTCTGAACTAATCCCAATTAGTTGGGTTGGTTTAGGCTTCCTCAAGACCAGTGGAGATTTCAGGATAGGAAAGCGTAATCTCAATAAGAGGCTCAATTCTTTCTCCCACAAGGTTAAGTGGGTCAAAGGGACTAAAGGTGTCATCTAAATTCTCCACCAAAAGGGAAATGTTTAGGCCCTGTACAGGCTTTGCTCTCCTGAATGGCATGAGCTAATTTTTGTGGATACCATATATGGCTAGAGCAATAGCTAATAAATCAAATTGCTGAAGCATACAAAGGAATCTAACAACCTTTCTATGCTTAATATATTGGAAGGAAGATGGGAAGTGCCCTAGCTTTTTGCGAAGGAGGTTGAATTCGTAAACAGAATGAGGGAAGGTGTCCCTATCCCACACCTTGGGAGGGTACTCTTGGCCTGGCTAGAACTAGAAGTATCATTGTTGATTCCCCAAGAGAAGAACCTGGCATCATCATCACATCATGCTCAATAGAAGAAAAATGCTCAAGAAAAGCTATCTGTTGAGGTAAACAAGTCTCTTCTAATAATAGTTACCAATGAACAAAATTTGGAAAATATATATATCAATCGACTATCTACTCAATGTTTATGAAACCTCTATCCAATCTAGGAGGTGCCAAGACAAGTCTTGGGCTACTTGAAAAATGAAATACATATAATACTTAATAAAAGAAAGAAATAGGCTCATTTGAATAACAAAGAAGGCTCACTAAATCTTGAAACAGAGTCTGGACTTGAACGATGCGCTTGTTGAAGGCCTTTATCACCTGTTTCTATATCATTAACAATTTAGACCCAAATGGATGCCAGTCTGTTGAATATACTAGCATGTAAGATGTCTGAGGAAGCAAGTCAAGCTCATATACAAATCAAAAAATTAACTCAACAATCCATGACACAACTCAGCAAATCACATGAGATTTATATAATAAAATAATGCTCCTAAAAGAAACTCTAGCATGCAACTTAGCCAAATTTGTTATGCACAATATAGGAGCTTCTCTAACTGAAGAACATCACATATGAGCTAGTGATAATAAAAAATTAGTGTCATTTCCACAGTCGTCCAATACTTCCCAAGTTAGGGGACGATCAAAGCAGACCTGATCCAAAATAAATGTATATCTTTTTGGGACATCATAGACATAGCCCTATCAGATGAAAGAAACGTAATTTATAGGTTTGAGTTAAAATTACTCATACATATATCAGAGGTTAAAACTCCTCCTAGTGACTCAATATGCTCTTATCAATCAACTCAGTCTCATCTTAATATTTACTCTAATCAAACTCCATCAACTCTCTCATTTCAACAAATCAACCAATCATGACAATCAATCTGCATGCTATTGGGACTCATCAATCATTTAAGACTCAAATTCAAATGATAATATAGACCCCAATCAATCATGCTTATCACATAAAAACATGTGAGATTCTCATTATGTACATATACAAGTGGTATACTCCTCATGCTCAGGCATTCTCAAGTTACTCAACCTTTACATTCACAATCATGATCTCAATTTAGTCAATGCAACAAGGATTGCATGGAATATTACAATTTATGGTTAAACCTTACTCAATAATGTGTTCATGTTTTCATTCTGAAACTCCATTTGTTCCAGGAGTATTTTGGGCACCAAATATGTCTCATAAATTTCAAAAATGAGTAATACATTTATCGTTAGAAAATTCAATCTCTCCATCATATTGAAAAACTTTAATCTTTTTTGAAAATTGGTTTTACCCTTTTTTGAAACTTAACAAATACTTCAGATTTCTAATATATGTTATGTTCAGTTTTGAACCATTACCAACAATAATTTTATCAGGACCATTATAAGACTTAATGTTGGACAGGTCACCTATAGAATTTATCATATGGTGTTGTTCTTATCCTTTGTGCCCTATAAGTTTACTATAGCTAGTATTTCAGGAAGATCAGCAAATGCATGATAAGTGAAATTTTCATCAATTGAAACACTCAAGTGTGATTGTCTCTAGAAGAAATATGACAGGGTGATTAGACATCCTTACCTTTCTGGGAGTTCTACCTTAAGCAATTACAACATTTGACCAAAAGCTGGACAAAATCCTCCACAAGCTCGGCTAAACATTTAAGCTTGAAAAGCCATGCTATGATTTGCTTGAGTATCTTCAGTATATCATATTTATGTATAATATTATGCAGAATTAGCTCATTCCATTCATCAAATAAATATCTATACAAAACCCAAACATTCCCCTTTGTGGGGAGAATTCATAGAAAACATCTAGTCTCTTTCACCCACCTAACCTTGAGGGAGAAAGAATTAAATGTCTTATTGATATCATGCTTATCTATCCTGAAATCTCCACTAGTTTTAAGGTTGCTATGACCAACCCAATTAATTAAGCTAAGTTTAGAGTTAATTTTGAAGTTCAGCCAAGTAAATTTAACTTCAAATGTCTTTTTAGATATCACATCGCGAATCAGAGCATAATAGCGCAACGTGCAATCATCGATGTCATAATCAACCCAAATTTCACTATCATCAACAGATTTTTTTGTTCTATTCTCATAAACATTATGGAGTCAAAATTAGGAATAACCATTGACTTATAAGCTTATAGTTCTAAATCAACAGGAGAACTAGACTGGTCACTTTTTCTGCTCGCATAACATTTTGTAGTCCACCACAGCATCATGAACAGTTTTATCCCTTCTCAAATCTTTTTTTATAACTTCAGGAGAAGTTTGTTTCTTCTTTTCCACTTCTTTTTCCTTCTTAGATGAAGTTGAGAAGTAGCTAATGCAAATGATGTGCATCCCTACAATAAGGCAGAAAAAGTCATCTGTCTTTAGTGCTCCTATTGATTTAGAATCAAAAGTAAGTCAATGACTGTTCCTGATTCTAACTTCATAGTTTTTACGAGGATAAAATAGAAAAATTCTTTGATGGTAATCAAGTCTGGGCTGCTTCTGATGTCGATGATTGCATACCTCGCAATTGGATTGATAATGTGATATCTGGGAAGCCATTTAAAGTTAAATGCAACTGGTTGAAATCCAAAAATAATTCTGAATGCACCCCATTTAATTGGGTTGGTTCTGGCTTCCTTAAGACCAGTGGAAATTTTAGGCTAGGCAAGCGTTATATCAATAAGATTCTCAGTTCTTTCTCTCACAAGGTCAAGTAGGTGAAAGGTGCTAGAGGTGTTATCCAAATTCTCCACCAAAAGGAGATGTTTAGGCTCTATATAGGCATTGGTCTCCTAAATGGAATAAGAAAATTCTGGAGGATATTATATATAGCTAGAGCAATAGCTGACAGATAAAATTGTTGAAGCAAATTGTGGAAGTTGACAAACTAACTATGTTCAATATATTGGAAACAAGATGGGAAGAATCATGTAGTGTTGTGAAGGAGGTTTAAGTCGTACAGAGATTGAGGGAAGTTGTCCTTATGTCACGCCCCAGGTGGGTACCTTTGGCATGACTGGGAACTTGAAGAATCATTGTTGATTCCCCCAAGAGAACCACTTGGCCTCGTTATCATATCATTATCTACAGTGGAAGAATGATCAATAAAAGTCATCAGTTTAGAGAAATTAGTCTTCATCAATAATAGTTTCTAATGAACAAAATTGGAAAATAAACAAAGATCTACTATCTCGCTCAATATCTATGAAGTCTCCATCCAATCTAGAAGGTACCAAGACAATTCCTAGGCTACCTCAAAATGAAATGCATATAATACTATAATAAATAAAAAGGCTCCTCCAAATAATAAAGAGGGCTCACCAAACAAGAGTCTGGACTTCAACATGGCCTTTATTGAAGGCCCCTATCACCTGTATCTACATCATTAATGATGCATGCCTAAATAGATGTCAATACATTGAATATATTGGTATGTGAGATGGCTAAGGAAGCAAGTCAGGCTCAAATATAAATCAACAAAATCAACTCAACAATCCATGACTCAACTCAGCAAAGGATGCAAGATTTGTATAGTAAAACAATGCTGCCAAAAGAAACTCTACCATGCAACTCATCAGTCAAACCAGTTATGCACATTCTGAGAATTTCGCTAACCTACAACCATCACATATGAGTTGGTGATGATACAATATTTGTATCGTTGTTACGATAGTCATCCAATACTTGTCAGGGTAAGGGATGATCAAAATAATTTGGATCCAAAATAAATATCCATCTTTATGGGACATAAGAGGTATATCCCCTATCCTATGTTGGTAATGTAGTTTATGGATTTGAGCTAGTATTTACTCGTACCCATATCAGTGTTCAACACTCCTCCTATTGACACAGTATGCTTATATCAATCAACTTAGTCTCATCTTTACATTTACTCCAATCAAAATCTATCAACTCGCTGAACAAATCAACTAATCAGAACCATCAATCATACATTATATTGGGACTCATTAATCATTCAAGACTTTAACTCAAATGGTCATTTAGACTTCAATCAATCATGCTCAACTCCTATATTCCCAATCATGATCTTACTTTAGTTAATGCAACAAGGATTGCATATATTAATGCTCCAACTTCATGAAATCAGCATGCTACTCATCAATTTGTTGTAAATATGCATGAAAACTCAATCATAAATTACTGGAACTCAAATATTAGGATTAGGGGATTTAATATTCAATTCCTACACTCTAATTCAAATTATATGAATGAAAGTGGGCGTGGATGAACTCAGTCCAATGCTTTAAGTAGCCTTACATACCTGAAATGAAGTTTAACAATCAATTTGCACAAGTGTTTGCTCCAATAGTTTTAATATCTAGCTTCTCTTCTCCTCCTCTTAGCGTTAGTTTATTGATAGAATGCGTAGAAGACTTGAAAGTGAGATTTGAAACCCTTTTTAAGTCAAAAACAACTTGTATTAGTTGTAGATTAAGTTTAGGAGAGGTAGAAAAATTCTGAAATGCCCCTTAAAAGAAACTAAAATTTTTGAACTATCGAGGACCCAGCCTGCATCTTGGACTTGGTCCCTCACAGTACATTTTTTGTTAAAAAATTTTCAATAAATGTTATAGTCTCATAGAAAATAATCGAACCATAGTTAAGTGGAAATCCATGATAAGTTTGCGACGCAGATGTGTCGCACACTTTTCTAGAATTACATTTTACCCCAAAAAATTATCTTTTGATTTGATTGCTCTAAAATTCAACCAAGACCATTTTCACACACAATGTTTTGTGCAGATCGTAGTTATAGCTTCAATTTTTTTTTTAAAAAAAAATTGGGAAGATGCGTTATACAAGTGTTCTCTCATCTAGGCGTATATTAGTAATTTTATAAGGTTTAATATTATCTCTCTCTTGGGATCATTCATACTCAAATGAAGAGCAATCTAGGAGCCTAGTCAAGGCACAAATCCTATCTTGGACGTTAACTATCATGCAATTCACAAGTCACTCATGCAATCCATCAATCAAGTAATATATCAATAGATCAAACAAACCAACAGTCGAACTCTAGAACGCTAGTGCTTTTTCAAACTTGGAAAAGAAAATAACTTAAAGAATAGGAATGAATCATTACCATTAATTCCCTCATCATCAGCAAGTTTGAATAAATTTTATACATAGCCTTCATATCCTCTTCAACTTCCCAAATAGCTTCTTATACAAATCGATTTCTCCATAACACCTTCATAGATGCAATCTCTTTAGTCCTCAATTTACGAACCCAATTATCAAGGACTTGAATGGGAATCTCTTCATAGCTCAAGTTGTCCTTGACTCCAATACTTTAAACAGGCACAACCAACCAAGGGTCTCCCAAACATTTCTTAAGCATAGAAATATGAGAGACTGGATGGATGACCGGTATCAACTGATAAGGATCAATGTTCCTCAGATGCAACTTCCCTTTCTTCCTAAATCACATCACACCATTCATAGGTGACACTTTCAAAAAAACCCAATCATCGACCTCAAACTCTAAGTCCCTTCTTCTAACATCAGTGTAGGATTTCTGTCGACTCTATATAGTCGTCAATCTCTCTAGTATAATCTTCACCTTCTCCATAGGATGGTGAACCAAGTATGGTCCAATCAACTTTATCTCACCAGCCTCAAACATACCAATCAGTTATCTACATTTTCTCCTATAAAGTGCCTCATATGGTGTTACCTGAATAATCGAATAGAAATTATTATTAAAAGAAAACTCAATCAGAGGCAAATGGTCATCACAATTGCCTTTGAAGCCAATGGAGAAGGCTCTCATCATATCCTCCAAGGTTTGAATAGTGCACTCTGCCTGGCATTCCTTTGAGGTGAAAGGTAGTGCTAAGGTTCACCTTCAAACCCAAGCCTCTCTGGAAAGATCACCAAAATTGAGCAATGAATTAAGCTCCCCCATCAGAGATGATTGACAAAAGGACTTCATGCAATCTAATGATCTCTCTTATATTTAATTAGTCATAATCCTCTGTAGGGTCAGCTGTCTTCACTACCAAAAAATGCACATGTTTTGTGATCCTATCAACTATCACCCCAATCGAATCCATGTTATCTGCGGGATCTTGGTAAGCCTATGATGAAGTCTATGATGATCATCTTCCATTTCGATTCTAGAATCTCGAAGTTCTAAACTACTCCACATGCGCTTTGATGCTCAAACTTAACTTGTTGGACATTTAAGCACTTAGAAACAAATTCGGCAATGGCTCTTTTCATCCCACTCTACCAATAGACTCTCCTCAAATCGTGGTACATCTTAGTTGAGCCCGGACGGATCAAATACTTAGTTGTGAGCTTCTACCATGATTCTCTATTGTATGGCATCAATATTTGGAACACATGACCCACATTGATACCTCAATACTCCATCTCCCCCTTTGGGAAAAGTGATCACATTCTGCTTATACACATCTGCCTTTAATTGTAGTAAGATAATATCTTGATGTTACTTCTCCTTCACCTTCACTACTAGAGATGATGTAGACCCATTATGCACATGAACTCTACCTTCACTAGATTCATCCAATTGAATTCCCAATCATGCCAGCCTATGAACCTCTTTGACTATCTTCTTTTTCCCTCTTCGATGTGTGAGGTACCGCCCATGGATAACTTGTTAAAAGCATCAACAACTATGTTAGCTTTACTTGGGTGGTAGAGGATGCTCACATCATAGTCCTTGAGCAATTCAATCCATCTCCTCTGCCTAAAATTAAGCTCCTTCTGGTTGAAGACATATTGCAGGCTATTAGGTCTGTAGAGACATCAACATATGCTTCATATAAGTAGGGGAGCCAAATCCTGAGGGCTAACACCACCACTTCTAACTCAAGATCATGAGTCGAATAATTCCTCTCTTGACCTTTGCCCAAACTCACATGCCAAGTGATATTAGGAGCTTTTTGAGTTTGGAATGTTACTACCACCGATTTGATGATGGGTTTTCTTCTATATCCTTACCATTGACTAGACTAAATTAGAATAAGGTCAAGTTTCGAAAGTTTGATGAATGTTAGAAGAGATTCCAAGAGTTGAAAACAAGGTTGACTATTGCACCAGTTTTGACCTTGCTTGATGGAACAGAGGTTTTTTTAATACATTATGATGCGTCTATGTAATGACCCGTTAGGTCATTTTGAGAATTAGTGCTCTAGAATTTCTACAAGATTTACCTTGAAATAATTTAAATGGGTATCTTGGACTATTCAATAATTATGACTATTTAGTTTATGGGTAAATCTAGATGATTGATTAATTAGTGGGTTAAATATTTAGTCAAAAATCCTAAACTACATGATTAGATATTTTAAATTAAATTAGTGAACTTGTAGGATTAGTTTAATCGGGGGAATAAATTGATAACTTATTAAATCCCCTATATCACTTAGTATATATAGAAAAATTAGTTACTAGGGTTTAAATTCTTTTAATATATTTTGAGAATAAAAAGAATAGAGAAAGAGGGTCAGCAGAAACAAATTTGCGTGGCGGCCGATGGCGAATCACTCTGTGAAGCTGTTCGGAATGGTGAAATCAATAGTATTAAATATCTGATTGACTCCAGAACCGAAGTCACCTACTTTGACAAAGAAGGACTTACTCCACTGATGCACGCCGCCAAGCATGGCCATGCCGAGGCCGTAAAGTCTCTTCTCGATGCTTGTGCCCCCCATAGAATGCCCTGTCACCTTCTAATGTCTCCGCCGGTGACTTTGCCATGGACGTTGGTCATCAAGAAGCATTTGACGCACTTCTCAATTCCACAATCCAGGAAGAATTAATCCTTGGAACAATTGCAAGGAAGGAGGATGCTACGGGAAACTCAGGTGGGGACTATTTAGATGGTATAGTACTTTTAGTGAAGATAAAGTTAT
>JAOTQR010032321.1:0-16064 GCA_025774065.1 Solanum ossicruentum | reverse complement strand
ACTCTGCCGAAATTTCGGTAGAGTTTGTATACTTACGAATGAGACTTGTGGTTGAACGTTGGTCTAGGTGTCCAATCAGCACCAATCATGGCCCCGGGGTTGGGTCGTGACACCTACTTTATCTAGGAACTCATTGAGTGCATATACTTTGAGTAGTGATGACAACTTTCAAAAAAGAGAATCAATGAGAATGAAACAACAATTTATGAGGAATAAAGAAGTAAAAGTTCAGGCAGTAAATCAAAATTGGGTAGATATTTTGCTGAAGATATTGAGCCAGACAAATGATTTTGATATATTAAAGTGATGGAAACTTAATGAGCCAAGATTTTCTATTCTTGTGGAGATGGATGGTAATGTGTTAGTCATTTTCATTTCAAGCGTCGCATCCGAATGCACATTTAGAACAGGAGGTCACATTCTTGATCCCTTTAGGAGCTCATTGACTCCTAAATTACTGCAATCACTTACTTGTCTTCAAGATTGCCTTAGAACTGAACCTCTCCCAATTAATGTTGAAGAAGATTTAGAGTATCTTGAGCAACTTGAACTTGGTAAGAATTTTACATTTTGTATTCATTATATCAAAGATAACTTTTTATTTATATTGCTTATAAGTTATATCTAACAAGTTCTTTTAAGTTTTTTAAGATATGGCTCATAGTGGAAATAACTCTAGAATCATGGATGTATAGTTGTATGATGCATAGATGTGGTAACTGGTAAGTAAAAACCTCTATCTTTTCACAATAAGTTGAGTTTACTTTATATTATATGTATTGACGTTTCATTTTCTCTCGATCATATTTATAGGTTAGTTATTTGTCTTTCATATCAAGACTAAACATCTCCTATCAACCTTTTTCTTTCTTGTGGTTCACATTTCATAATATGAAAATCAATTGAATAAGTAATATTAAGTTTGAGGAGAATCTTTTCATAGATTGATTTATTTCTGGAGAAGAGTAGCATATATTCTTCAATTGTAATGAGACAACTAATACTTGAAAAAGTTGCTTATTTTGCTTCTTAGTGCTAGCAATTTTTGGGAATTTATTGTTTGGTGAGCTCAAAGTTTTTGAAACTTTTTTTATGAAGATATATTAACAAAATGAGAAGTACTTAGCTTCAGTTAAGAATTTTTTTTTTTTTGCTTCCAATCTTCTGAAAATGTTTGGGATATGGCCTTCTCTTCACCATCACGATAAAAGATTGTTATCCCTGTTGATATTCTTTTAGTTCGATAAATTTTTTGTATTGTAATATATATATATATATATATGTTGTTGTTAATCGTTACTTTTCTTCTTAATGCAGCTATGGTAAGCTCAAAGGTCCAGCAAGAGACTAACAGGCAAAAGTCACAAAACAGATTTCTCTTCTTTCTATTAATCGCAGCATCTACTCTCCAAATGCCAGTTTTTTGTGAAAATTGGAAGCCTAAATTGCTGATTCTTAGTACTATTGCTTTTTATTTTGACTACTGATGCTTGTTCTTATTTTGTATTAATGGATGTTGGTTCTTGTTTTGAATTGCTGCTAATGAGAATACATATTTAAACCTTGTTTTGGCTAACATCAAATGTTGCTAATTTATACTAAGGGTTGAGGCTTATATTACAGTATTAGTGTACTACACTTGTGATTTATAACTATTAAAATTTACAACCTTGTTTTGGCTAACATCAAATGTTGCTGATTTATACTAAGGCTTAAGGCTTATATTACAGTATTAGTGTACTACACTTATGATTTATAACTGTTAAAATTTTGCTTATGGTGAAGCAAAATTATGTACCACAGTTTGTCAATTTTATATCTGCTAAAGGAAGTAAGGAATAGTTTTACTATATCTTCCAGTTATGACTTTTGAGTTCATTGAATAATCAAATTGAGGAGACTATGCCTAATATTTTTTGTTTATTTATTTGATAGCTATTTTATTTTTGTAAATATAACTCTAAAGGAGTGAGAGATGTGAAAGTTACTATTTTATAGTATGATAGTATCTCTGTGAAGTTGAGTGGTGTAAGGAGTAATTGAGGTCTTCTTTTTCTGATGAGCCAGGAACGTATATGTCAAATTGTCTTGGAAGTTACTTTTAGATATAACTTCTTATTTATATCACAAACCAAGTTTGTCAAATTGTCTTGGAAGCCTGGAACATATATGTCAAGGAATGAAGAAATCACATGGTTGACTTTTGATTTATAGGTTATGACACTTCAAATAGTAATTCAATACATGTAACTATTCACATTTTTAAATAATGACCTCATTAATTTTTTGCTAATATAGAGTAGCTTATCTTTATAGAGTTGTAGTAATATTTTCTTGTATGTAATCAATTACTTTTTATCGAAAAAAAAGAGTCAGGAAGAATATTCAAACTGAAAAATTAAATTGAAATAAACTGAAGAAAAATTGTAAAAATCAAACTAAACCAAATTTATTTTAATTCAGTTTTGGTTTATATTTTTCTTAAATGAAAAATAAAAATATCAAATCAAATTTCACAAATCAAATCGAACCGACCGAATGTCAAGTCCTAAATGAGGCATTGGAGGTGGAATCAACTGAGGGTGAGGATGTCAACCAGGGATCTTCAAATTAGGAGGAGGATTCCATACAATATTATATCCAGGTGATTAGCAAAGCAGGTGACTTATCACCTCATCACACTAATAGCCTAAAAGCTGAAAAGTGTAGACCAACTCTCTCGTTACAAGCGAGGACAAGAAAGGGGGTATGACTTCTAGTTCTCAATGATAGAAAATTATTATTTTGAAACATTAGATCTGTTAACACTCATACTACTTTTGGGAGGTTAATAGATCTAATAGAAGACATAGATACTCATTGATAGCTCTCATGAAATCATTTCAAGAACCAAGAAAGTTAGACCAATATAAAAGAAGGTTGGGCTTTGACGATGTCATGGTTAATGCATCAGGTAAAATATGAATTTTTTGAGGTGATGACTGGATAAAATCAGTGATAATGAATTCTAACCAACGGATTAGGATGAAGTTCGATAAGAATGATTATTCTTTCATTATCTCTTCTGTATATGCTCAGTGTAACAATATTGAAAGATTAGAATTGTGGGAGGAGTTGGAAGAGATTTCATGTGATAATGCTCCTTGGGTTATTGGTGGTGATTTTAATATTATATTACATGAAGGATTAAAAATGGGGGGCCAAGAACTCTCTCAAAATGAGGCTACTAATTTTACTCATTTCATTAATGACTATACTTTGAATGAATTATCCTTTTCAGGCAATAGCTACACCTAGTATAATAGAAGAATAAATGGGGATTGCATCATGAAGCGGCTAGATAGGGTCTTGGTTAACTCTACTTTTATGGATCTCTTTCCTACTTCAGTAGTTACTCAATATTTTTATCAAGTTTTGGATCATGCACCCTTACATGTTGAATGCAACTCAGAGGTGGTTAGTGTCATTAAGCCTTTTAGATTCCTAAGCTTCTGGGAAAAACATCATCAATTTAAGGAGGTGGTTCAGCAGAATTGAAAGGCAGATTTTGTTGGAAACCCCTTCATGGAATTGCAAAAGAAGTCGAAAAATGTTAGGTGACCCTTAATTAATTTGAGTATGATAACTTTTGATATGATTTTCCAGCGAATTGCTACACTGGAGGATGTTATCAAAGTGAAAGAAGTGAAGGTTGAAATTGACCCATCTAAAAGCTACATGGCTAAGCTTAGTAAGGATAGGCTGAGCTTAAAAAATATCACAAGTTGGAGGAAAACTATTAGAAGCAAAAGGCTGGTATGCGTTGGTTTATCCATGGGGAAAACAATTCTAGACTGTTCTATTCATATGTTCATGAAAAAACTTCATGTTGCAGAGATTTAGGATATGCATGGGACAAACAAACAAAATCCTTAGGAAATTAGGCAGGCTGTTGTAGATTATTTTGTTGATCAATTTAGGTGTGAAAACTACCTATAGGAGCATACCATGCTGCACTACATTCCAAAGCTAGTTGAGACAGATGAAAATGAGAGAATGTGTATGCTTCCCACCTCAGAAGAAGTGAAGAAAGTTATTTTTTTATCTAAGTAAAGATTCTGCAAGTAGGGCGAATAGATATTCAGGAATCTTTCTCTAGGAGTATTGGGACATAATTGTAGAGGACATCACAAAGATAGTGATGGCTTTATTTTGTGGCCAATAATTGCCTAAGCTTGTTGCACATACCAATCCTATGGATGTTTCACATCCTCAAGATGAATGAAACAAGGGGATCCACTTTCTTCCTATTTATCATAATGGTTGAAGTGCTTTCAAGGGGTCTAAATTCTCTATTTGAGGATAGGAATTTTAAAGGCTATGGTCTTCCTAAATGGAGCCTCAAAATCAACCGTTTGACCTATGCTGATGACACCATATTATTTTGTTCTGGGACAAATATTTAGTCATTCAAGTGATGACAGTGATTAGGAAATATGAAAATAAGCCAGGTCAATAGGTTAACAAGACAAAGAGTTTCTATTATTTACATGATAGAAACCCTTTGACTGTTTCAATTAGACTCAATAGGCTAACTGGAAACAGACAGCGTTCCTTCCCATTTACGTATCTGGGTTGTCCTATTTTTATAAAAGGAAGAAAAAATATTACTTTGAAGACCTTACTAGGAAAGTGGCCAAAAGGGTCTTATCATGGCATAATAAGTTGCTATCTTTTGGAGGTAAGATAGTATTAATAAATAATATGCTCCAATATCTTCCAGTGTACTTACTAGCTATCATGAAAAGATAGTACTAATAAATAATGTGCTCCAATATCTTCCAGTGTACTTACTAGCTGTCATGAACCCTCCAAAAGGAGTGATTGACTACCTATACAAAATATTATCAAATTCATTTGAAGTAAGGTAGGTGGTACAAAAGGAAAACATTGGGTGAAATGGGAGGATCTATGCTACCTGAAGGAAGAAGGATGTTAGGAATTTAGATCCCTACATGATGTTAATAATGTCTTATTTGCCAAATTATGGTGGAACTTCAGGACTTCAACTACTTCTCTCTGGAGTAGATTCATGGGTTTCAAATATTGTAAGAAACTACATCCTACATTAGTATGAAATGTTGGATCCTCTCATGTCTGGGAAAAGATGAGGCAAACGAGGGAGGAGGTAGAGCATCAAGTTGGTTGGCACATAAGAGCTGCTAATTCCTGCTTTTGATATGACAACAGGACAAAACGAAGGGCTCTAATTTTTGTAGATGAGGAAAAGGAGAAGAAGAATAAGAAAAAGAAGATGTGGAGGTCAGTGAGTTCATTAACTTGGGGAAATGAAATGTGGACAAGCTGAGGCAAAACCTATCAGAAGATATGGTAGACCATATCTATTCAAATATCAAACCCATAACAAGTGATGAGAATGATAGAGCCTGCTGGATGCCTGAAATTTCAGGAGAATTCATTGTTAAATTAGCTTTCCAGCTAGTGAGGAGAAGAAAGAATGAAATACAATGGGCTAGAGCTATTTGGATTAAAGGACTGCCATAAAAAATTCGGATAGTGCTCAGAAAATGCATCCCATCAGATGTTAATGTTAAAAGATTGGGGGTGCATTTGGTCTCTAAATGCTACTATTGTGAGGCTGGGACTAAAGAGACGATGAATCATTTATTACTAACAACCCCCTAGCTAAAAGGCTATTGTGGAACTTTGCTTCATGTACAGGAATATACATTGAAGGGGACCAATTGATCAATCTTATGGAAAAATGGTAGAGGTGTGAGGTGAAGAACAAATGAAGTATCTTCATAACAGCAGTCCCAAGTGTTATTATTTAGGAACTCTGGAAGAGGAGGAATGTTATAAAGCATAGGGAAAAGGTTTCTTACAATCAGCGTTTAGCCAATTGTCAGCACACAATCCACCAATTAGTTAGGACACTATTTCCTGACTCGCAGAGGGTTGTCTACAAATTGGTGGATATAATGAAGGTATGCAGAGATGGAGAACACCTCTATTTTACTTGATAGTAAGATGGGAGGCACCTGAAGAGGGTTGGCTCAAGTGTGACATAGATGGTGCCAGCAAGAGTAACCCACGCACTAGTGCCTATGATCTCTGTATAAGAGATGGCAATGGAGATCTTAAATATGCAAAAGCTAAGAGTATTTTGCGTAACTACCAGTGGTTGTTGAAGCTAAGGCAGTTAAACATGCTATACAAGGTTCCTACTGAAGAGGCTTCAATGAGATTATCAACATGATCAAAGGCACATGGAAGGTACCATGGGAGTTAATAGATATAATTAAGGAAATATAAGCATACATAAAAGTTGGTCAGATTGAAATAAGACACACATATAGAGAGGCAAACTAGCCGGCAGATTACCTAGCTAACTTAGCAATCAATCACACATATATTATGTAGTTCAGTAGATTTATAGATTTGCAAAAGTATGGGGAGGAGAATCTTAAGCAAAGATAATCATCAAGTTCCTATAGTTAGGATTAAAACAAGGAGAATCAAAGTTCTTCCCCACAACAGATAGAAAGAGAGCATTAAAAAAAGCCTTTCTAGATCCAGCAAAAAGGAAGGTTCTCACTCCCAAAAGTCACAGTAGAAGTAGGTAATCGCCATGGAAGCCGGATTAAAAATGGATGAGCATCCATATCTCCTTGTCGTCTTCTCCTGGTAAACTTAGAAGGAAAAGATCAAAAGAAGTCTTGCAAGAAGGATTTTATAACAATAAAAGGCATACCAGCTTTACTCCGTACGTATTCCAAGTCAGATCCTTTCGATTCCATCGGACCAGAGTACATCCTGCAAGGAAGAAGAGTCAGGTGACAGTGCAGGCTAGGATAAAGAAGAGCAAAGGAAACACATTACCTTTGATAGCCATTTTCTAAAGATGTAACAAGCCAGAGTGGAGATAATTTGAAACCCAAAGTTGAAGGAAGCTGGAGGAACAAACTAGGGGAGTGTAATACCTTGTGAAAGGACGAAAATACTCCTAGCATTGACCTTGCGCATAACATGTCTTTCCTTGCTCCGTTTGTAAATCCGAGATCAAATTTGCTATCAGTGCGAAAAATCAAGTCAGAAAATGGTCTCGACTCGACAAAAACTCAAAAAAATGTAAATTATTTTTGTCCAAGTGAGCTTAAAATAGTGGAGTTTCTGTACTCCTTCCACAACGTGGAGTGGAAGCAGAGCCGCACTCAGGAATTTTCCAAAAATTTATGAAAAGTCAAAAATTCGCGAAAAAGTGTTATAAAACACTAGTGCATGTCACGTACTAGTGTAAGAAGAGGGTCAGTTTTGTTTTTTTTTTTTTCTAGGACTGGGAAAAGCTAACTTTTCTCACACCCTATATCCTAAATTAATCCATTTTTAAGTCATACTCAGTTCTAAAAATGTATTTCTACTCTTTAATTCTCTCAAGAAAAAGAAACTCTTCCCCAGAACTCCATGAATAGAATTCAAGAACACTAGGACATTCAAGATTTTCCTTTCAATTCCTCAAGAACTCATTCCAAGGTATGTAAGGCTGCCTTAAACCTACTATTTTGAGTATATTTTCAGAGATTGAAGTTATTTGACTCATGAACTTTAAAGAACTAGAAAGATTAAGTCCCGTAACTTTTGTGCAAACATGCTAATTTCCATGGTGCACATACTGTCTTGATGAATACTATAATTCTTGACTTCTATATTACATTATCAAACTATTGTCATCAACTTATATCCATTTGGGCACAAGATTTATGATTATTAAAGTTTCTTAAAAATCTTAATGATACTTCAAGAAAAGAAAGACTAGTTTGAGAATCTTAAAGCTAATTTTCTGCATATTAGTCAAGAAGTACATTTTAAGAGCTTGATTTTCTGCATATTAGTCAAGAAAAATCCAATTTATTTTGTGACTCTAAGTTGATTCTAGTCTTCAATATGTTAAAGAATTTAGTTGAGAAAAGTTTAACAAAGGTTAAAGCTGGGCTAAGTCCCTGAAAGATATGATTTCAAGAATTCATTCTTTAAAAGTTATGAGCTACACAAGAACATTTTGGGAGTAGTATTGAGCACCGATATGGGTGAGAGTAGAATAAATTACTCAAACGCATAAACTATATAGCCAATATAGGATAAGATTGTACTATGTACCTTCCTCTTTAGCCACTGAGAAGGCCCAGATTTGGGATGTATCCACTCCCTTAGTTATTCGCCCCCTACCTAGGCAAAGTACGCGGCGGCTCTGGCAGTGTGGGAAAGATGTTGTATCACCACGAAGCTCATAGTGGTGGTTATCGGTTAGAGAAGCTCCCCAATTTAAGAGACTACGTTTTACTTATCAGTTTCAGCATATTTTTTTAGCATGTTATTTCAGCATACAAGCCGTATGATTATTGCAATTCCACTTATGTATTATGATTACGTCTTTTGAAATGCATCATGATATCCCTATTAAAGATTTTGGCCATCTTACATACCGTACATTCCATGTACTGACGTCCTTAGGACCTACATCATTATATAACGCAGATGCAGGTGACAGAGTTTCTCAGCAGCCGCTTCGTTGAGAACTTGATAGCTATCAGTATTTGGTGAGGCCTCTTCTCAGTCCGAGGCTCTATGGTTTATATTTCTTTACTATATTTACTTTCAGTTTTGGCTACTTGAGGTCTATCTTAGTAGCCCCTTTCAGACAGTTTAGTAGAGGTTTCATAGACTATGTGCTAGTATTTCAATTTCCAATTTACTAAGACGTTGCTTAAGCGCTTTTCATTCAGTTATATAGATAGTTGTGAAATATTTTATTGTTTCTCTAGCTTTTCCACTATTATGAGTCTTCCGCTAAGTAAGTAGCCATGTCAAGTGGTTCTCTTGGAAGCAGAAATGGTTTTCAAGTGTCGGCCACGTCCAGGGTGTAGGCTCGGGACATGACAAACTTGGTATCAGAGCATAGAGTTGAAGAGTCCTAGGGAGTCTATGGAACCGTGTCTAGTGGAGTCTATATTATGGGTATGAAGCGCGCCACATCTATAATAGGGAGGTTATGGGCATTAGGAAGTGTCATCATTTCTTGTTATTCCTTATCTCGTGTTTCAGAGTATATCTCTGTAAATTTCTTTCTAACTCGTGCGTTTGTGCTGTATTTTTAAAATCATGCCTCCTCGTAGAGCTAATGGACCAGTCAAGGGCAGAGGACGCCCAGCTAGAAGGAACGCAAATTAGCCTGGCCGAATTTGGGAGGAACCTAGAGGCCCAGCTATGCCTGTGGAGCAGCCACAGCCAGCTAACACTACTAATGATGAGCTTCGCCAGGCCATTCAGACTTTGGCTCAAGCAGTCACTACTCAGGGAGTTCGCCAGGGAGATGGCAGGAATGATGGGGTGGATACTTCCAGAGTTAGGGAGTTTTTGAGAATAAAGCCACCAGAGTTCATAGAGTCTGATGTGAAGAAGGATCCTGAGAACTTTATTAAGGAGCCCTAGAAGGTATTTTTGGTGATGCGTATAGTTGATGCTGATCGGGTTGAGTTGGTTGCTTACCTGCTCAAGGGGGTAGCTAGACTTTGGTTCTAACAGTGGAATAGGAGCAAGACAGAGGGGGCGCCAGCAGTTACTTGGGCAATGTTTGAGGAGGCCTTCTTGGGATAGTACTTTCCCAAAGAGATAAGACAGGCTAAGGTGAGAGAATTTCTGAACTTGAAGCAGGAGAATATAAGTGTACGGGAGTACAACCTCAAGTTTACTCAGCTGCCCCGTTACGCTCCAGCTATGGTGGCAAATATGCTTACAAGGATGGATCTCTTCATGTTCGAGCTCTCTCAAATGACTAAGAAAGAGGGCAGGAATGCTATGTCGATTGGGGACATGGATATAACCTGTTTGATAACGTATATGCAGCAGGTAGAGGAGGAGAAGATACAGGATAGGGAGGTGTTCAGAAGTAAGAGAGCCAAGACATTAGGTCAGGAATCAGGTAAGACAGGGACTAGAGGTAGAGGTCACTCATCTTTCCAACCTAAGACAATCGTACCAACACCTTCATCTGCTAGTGCACCGGCACCAAGGATTAGAAATGACCACGGATCACAGCATCGCAGGTTTTTGGGCAGCCAGTCATAGGGTACCATAGCTCCAGGAGCAAATCGCTATCTTACTTGTGGTAAGTATGGTAGATATCATCCAGGAGAGTGCCTTATGGACACAAATCATTATTTCAAATGTGGTCAGGTAAGGCATTTCTTGAAGGATTATCCTTTGGGGAAGCAGAATATGAGAGATACTAGTTCACAGACAGTCTCTTCAGCATCACAGGGTAAGCCATCTCACAGGGGTACTACAGTAGGGACAAACGGGGGCATAAACCGCTTGTATGCCATAGGCACTAGATAGGAGCAGTAGAACTCACCAGATGTGGTTACGGGTATGCTCAAGATCTTCACTTATGATGTCTATGTATTATTAGACCTGGGAGCCACTTTGTCATTTGTAACCCCATATGTAGCTGTGAAGTTTGGTTAATCCAGAATGTCTTCATGAGTCTTTCAGTGTTTCTACTCCTACTGGAGAGTCTATTTTAGCCCAAAGAATCTATAGGGGCTACCCAGTCTCCATTTATCATAAGACTATTATAGCTGATTTGATAGAGTTAGATATGGTAGAGTTTGATGTCATCCTGGGCATGGATTGGCTTTATGTTGGGTATGCCTCCATAGATTGCAGAACCAGAGTAGTCAAATTTTAGTTTGCTAATGAACCAGTCCTATAGTGGAGGGGTAGCTCAGTCATTCCTAAAAGTCAATTTGTATCATATCTTAAAGTTAGGAAGTTAATCTCTAAAGGGTGTATAAATCACCTAGCCAGAGTTCAGGATTCTCGTGCCGAGGCACCAGCCCTTCAGTTTGTTCCCATTGTGAATGAGTTCCCAGAAGTCTTTCCTGAGTATCTTCCTAGTGTCCCTCCTGATAGGGAGATACACTTTGGGATAGACACTCTTCTAGATACTCAACCCATATCTATTCCCCCATACCGAATGGTTCCTTCGGAGCTAAAAGAGTTAAAGTTGTAGCTGAAAGATCTCTTAGATAAGGGTTTCATTAGACCAAGCATCTCACCTTGGGGTGCTCTAGTTCTCTTCATGCATAAAAAGGACGGTTCTCTTCTGATGTGCATAGATTACCGTCAGTTAAACAAGATCACCATTAAGAACAAATATCCTCTTCCAAGAATTGATGACTTATTCGACCAACTTTAGGGTGCTACTAGTTTTTTAAAGATAAATCTTAGATCTAGGTATCATCGGCATAAGGTTAGAGAGAAAGACATTCCTAAGACAGCTTTCAGAACCCGATATGGCCATTATGAGTTCTTGGTCATGTCTTTCAGGTTGAAATACACCAACAACTTTCATGGACCTTATGAACAGGGTGTTGAGGTTGTACCTAGATATGCTCGTTATTATGTTCATAGATGATATCCTGATCTATTCCCATAATAAGGAGGAGAATGCAGACCATCTTAGAGTTATCCTTCAGACCCTTAATGATCAGCAGCTATATGCTGAGTTTTCTAAGTGTGAGTTTTGGTTAGAGTCTGTGGCATTTCTGGGGCACATTGTGTCTGGTGAGGGTATCCAAGTTGATTCCCAAAAGATTGAAGCAGTAAAGAATTGGTCAAGACCCACAACTCCAACTGAGATAAGGAGTTTCTTGGGCTTGGTGGGGTACTGCAGACGGTTTGTAGAGGGATTTTCTTCTATTTCAACTCCTTTGACTAAGCTGACTCAGAAGAAGAATAAGTTCGAATGGTTAGAAGCTTATGAGAAGAATTTCCAAGAGTTAAAGACTAGGCTGACTACAGCCCTAGTCTTATCCCTACCTGATGGAGTTGATGATTTTGTGGTTTATTGTGATGCTTCCAGAGTTGGCTTGGGTTATGTATTAATTCAAAGAGGCAAGGTGATAGCATATGCCTCCAGACAACTTAAGTTTCATGAAAAGAATTACCTAACTCATGATCTTGAACCTGCTGCGGTGGTGTTTGCTTTGAAGATATGGAGACACTATCTATATGGTGAGTACGTGAATGTATTCATGGACCACAAGAGTTTGCAGTATATGTTTGGTCAGAAGGAGCTAAATTTGAGACAGAGGGGATGGTTGGAGCTGCTAAAAGACTATGATATTAGTATCCTCTGTCATCCAGGTAAAGCTAATATAGTTGATGCTCTTAGCAGGGTGACCATGGGGAGCACAACTCATGTTGAGTATGAAAAGAAAGAGTTAGCTAAGGAGGTTTACAGACTAGCCCATTTGGGGATGCAGATTGAGGATTCTGATGAAGGTGGAGCCATTGTCAGAAATGGGTCAGAGTCATCTTTGGTGGTAGAAGTGAAAGAAAAGCAAGACAGGGATCCCATTCTCTTCCACTTGAAGGAAGATGTTCGGAAGCATAAAGTATTAGTGTTCCCAAAAGGGGAAGATGGTGTCCTGAGATACCAAGGCAGGTTATGTGTGCCAAATATTGACGATCTTAGAGATAGGATCTTGGTTGAGGCTCATAATGCCAGATACTTTATCCACCCTGGTGCAACAAAGATGTATAGGGATTTGCAAAAAGTCTATTGGTGGGGCAGTATGAAAAAGGACATTGCAGAGTTTGTGTCTAGATGCCCAAATTGCCAACAAGTTAAGGTTGAGCACCAAAGGCCTTGTGGTGTATCCCAGAACATAGAGATCGAATGTAAATGGGAGATGATTAACATGGACTTCATAATAGGCTTACCTCGATCTCGTAGACAACATGATTTGATATGGGTCATAATAGACCGAATGACCAAGTCAGCTCACTTCCTACCTTTCCAGGTGATTGATACAACTGAGGATTATGCCAACTTAAGGAGATTTTTAGGTTGCACGAGGTCCCTATATCCGTTATTTCAGAAAGAGGAGCTCAGTTACAACACAATTTTGGAAGTCTCAGAAAGGGCTTGGTACAAAAGGTGAATCTTAGCATAACTTTCCATCCACAGACGGACGAGTAAGCAGAACGAACTATACAGAACTTGGAAGATATGTTGAGAGCTTGTGTGTTAGACTTTAAAGGTAATTGGAATGATCATTTACCTTTGATTGAGTTCTCTTATAAAGTAAATAGATGGCACCATATGAGGCTCTTTATGGGAGAAGGTGTAGATCACCCATAGGGTGGTTTGAAGTTGGTGAGGCAGGGTTGATAGGACCTGATCTAGTCCATCAGGCTATGGAAAAAGTGAAGATCATCCAGGAGAGGCTCAAGACAGCTCATAGTAGACAAAAGTCATACACAGATGTTAGAAGGAGAGACTTGGAGTTTGAGATAGGTGATTGGGTGTACTTGAACGGATCTCTAGTGAAGGGAGTTATAAGATTCGGGAAGAAAGGGAAACTCAGCCCACGATATATTGGGCCATATCAGATTCTAAGAAGAGTGGATAGCATTTCTTACTAGTTACCGTTACCAGTAGAGTTAAGTATTATACATCCGGTGTTTCACATTTCCATGCTTAAGAAGTGCTTGAGAGATCTCTCTCTAGTTGTCCGGTTGAAAGTGTTGGAATTAAGGACAACTTGTCTTATGAGGAGATTTCGGTGCAAATATTAGACCAGCAAGTTCGCAAGTTGAGGACCAAAGAGATAGCTTCGGTCAAAGTATTGTGGAGAAACCAATTCATGGAGGAAGCCACATGGGAAGCAGAAGCAGACATGAAGGCCAAGTATCCACACTTGTTCATTGGCCTAAGTGAGGATCTCGAAGGTAAACTTTCATATTTGACATTGAAGATTTATATTTACTATGTTAGAGAATCTTATGGTTGAACTAGCCTTGTCCGTATCGTAATCATTCAAGGACGAAAGATCCCAAAGGGGAGATATTGTAACACCTCATGAAAGGACAAAAGTACCCCTAGAATTGACCTTGCGCGTAACGTGTCTTCCCTTGCTCCATTTGCAAATTCGAGACCAGATTTACAATCAGTGCGAAAAACTAAGTTGGAAAATGATCTCAACTCGGCAAAAACTCGAAAAAATGTGAATTATTTTTATCTAAATGAGCTTTAAATAGTGGGATTTTTGTGTCCCTTTCGCGATGCGGAGTGGACGCGGAGCCACACTTAGAGATTTTTCAAAAATTTATGAAAAATCAAAAATTCATGAAAAAGTGTTATAATACACTAGTGTACGTCGCGCACTAGTGTAAGAAGAGGGCCAATTTCATTTATTTTTTGGGAAAGGGTAAAACTAACTTTTTTCATACCCATATCCTAAATTAATCTGTTTTTAAGTTGTACTCAGTTCTAAGAATGTATTTCTACACTTTCATTCTCTCAAGAACAAGAAACCCTTTCCCAGAATTCCAAGCATAGAATTCGAGAATACTAGGGCATTCAAGGTTTTCCTTTGAATTCCTCAAGAACTTGTTTCAAGGTATGTAAGGCCACCTTAAACCTACTATTTTGAGTATATTTTCAAGTATTAAAGTTATTTCGCTCATGAACTTTCAAGAACTAGAAAGATTAAGTCCCTTAACTTTTGTGAAAGCGTGTTAATTTCCACTGAGCACATAGAGTCTTGACGAATACTATAATTCTTGACTTCCATATTACTTAATCGAAGTATTGTCATCAAGTTATATCCATTTGGGCATAAGATTTATGATTATTGAAGTTTCTTGAAAATTTTGATGATACTTTAAGAAAAAAAAGACTGGTTTGAGAATCTTTAAGTTAAGTTCAAGAAGGGCATTTTAAGAGCTTAATTTTCTGCATATTATCCAAGAAAAATCTAATTTATTTTGGGACTCTGAATTGATTCTAGTCTTCAATAAGTTAAAGAATTTAGTTGAGAAAAGTATAACAAAGGTTAAAGCTGGGCTAAGTCCTCAAAAGATAAAATTTCAAGAATTCATTCCTTAAAAGTTATGAGCTACATAAGAACATTTTGGAAGTAGTATTGAGCATAGATATGGGTGAGAGTAGAATAAATTATTTGAACTCATAAACTATATAGCTAGCATAGGATAGGATTATACTACGGTACTTTCCTCTTTAGTCACTAAGATGGCCCAGATTTGGGATGGATCCACTCCCCTAGTCATTCGCCCCCACCGGCAAAGTACGGGGCGGCTCTGGAAGCGTGGGCAAGACGCTGTATCACCACAAAGTTCATGGTGGTAGTTGTTGGTTAGAGAAAATCCCTAAGTTAAAAGACTATGCTTTACTTATCAGCTTCAGCATATTATTTTTAGCTTGCTATTTCAAGATATAAGCCTTATGATTATCGTTATTCCACTTATGTATTATGATTACGTCTTTTGAAATGCATCATGATATTCCTATTAAATGTTTTGGCTATCTTAAATACCGTACGTTCCACGTACTAATATCCTTAGGACCTGCATGGTTTTATGATGCAGACGCAGGTGACAGAGTTCCTCAGCAGCTACTTCGTTGAGAACCTGACAGCTATCAGTGTTTGGTGAGGCCGCTTCTCAGTCAGAGGCTTTACGATTTATGTTTCTTTACAATATTTACTTTCAGTTTTGGCTACTAGAGCCCTGTCTCAGTAGCCCCTTTCAGACAGTTTAGTAGAGGTTTCACAGACTATGTGTTAGTATTTCAGTTTTGTCACACCCCTCCCTGGGGTCGTGACCACTGTCCGATAGGAGCACGTGAACATATACTAAGTCGAAGTCCTTTATAATCATAGCCTAGAATTCTACCGAAATTTCGGCAAGGTTTCCTCTGTTTTATTGACTAATCACACCTGCAGCAGCTCCCAGAATGCATAGAAAAATACATACATATATATATTCACATGATAACGCGGGCCGACAAGGTCTCCGCTGTGGTCCTGCCGCCTAATAGAGTATCAAACACATACAATCACGTCTCCCACTAAACTCCCACCCACTCGTGCCCACAGACCTCTACATAACAGAAAGGAACATATGACGGGACAGGGCCCCACCGTACCCTCAAAGTATCCAAAATGACATGGTGGCAAAAATACAATTCCAAGTAC
>JAOTQR010032310.1:0-10588 GCA_025774065.1 Solanum ossicruentum | reverse complement strand
GTACTCCCGTACACTCATGTTCTCCTGCTTCTGGTTCAGAAACTCCCTTACCTTAGCCTGCCTCATCTCCCTAGGAAAGTATTGTCCCAAAAAGGCCTCCTCAAACACTGCCCAACTAATAGTTGGCGCCTCATCTGCCTTGCTCCCTTTCCACTGATCAAACTAGAGTCTAGATACCCCTTTAAGCTGGTAGGCAGCCAACTCAACCCGCTCAGCATCACTAATACGCATAACTTGAAACACTTTCTGCAGCTCCTCAATAAAGTTCTTCGAATCCTCCTTCATATTAGACCCCATAAATTCTGGTGGGTTCATCCTTAGGAACTCACGAACTCTGGTGGTATCCGACCCATCATTTCTACCATCTCCCTGGTGACCTCCCTGAGTAGTGACCGCCTAAGACAAAGTCTGTATGGCTTGGCGAAGCTCAACATTAAAGATATCTGCTTGTTGTGGCTGCTCCATAGGCACAACTGGACGCCTAGGTTCCTCAGGAATTCGGCCAGGCTGGTTTGTGTTTCTCCTAGCTGGGCACCCTCTTCCCCTTACTAGTCTGTTAGCTCTACGTGGAGGCATGATCTGAAAAACATGGCGTGAATGCATGAGTTAGAAGGGATTTCACAGAGATACACTCAGAAGCACGAGACAAAGAATGACAATTAAGGATGATACTTCCTAATGTCCCGTAGCCTCCCTATGATAGATGTGGTGCACTTCACACCCATAATTCAGACTCTACTAGACACAGTTCCATATACTCCCTAGGACTCTTGAACTCTGTGCTCTAATACCAAGTTTGTCATGCCTCGAGCCTATACCCTGAACGTGGCTGGAACTCGAAAACTATTTTTGATCCCAAGTGAACCACTTGGCCTGTGGCTACTTACTCAGCGAGAGGCTTAACATTAGTAGAAAGGCTTTAAATAAACAATATAAAACTACTGAATTTGTCTGAATAACTGAAAAGAGAAATAACTCAACAGTGAAATCAATGTAATTAGAACTGAAGTATCTAACACATAGTCTATGGAACCTCTACTAAAATAGTCTGAAAGAACTATTGGAACAGGCTCCAAATAGCTAGTACTGAAATAAAGACTAAAAGGGAACATAATAACTCAAAAGCCTCTGACTGAGAAGAGGCCTCACCGATTTGCTAGAAGTTGTCTAGTCCTCAACGAAGCGGCTGCTGAGGAGCTCTGTCACCTGCGTCTGCATCATAATATGATGCAGATCCTAAGGATATCAGTACATGGAATTACGATATATAAGATGGCCAAATAAGTAACTTAGGGTAATATAACATTTCTCAAAAAGGATATAAGCATAACTCATAATAAAGTAACAATAATCGTAAACACTTTATATGTTGACAGTAACATGCTGAAAACTGGTAAAAAGATATTTTTCTTAGCTTGGGGAGTTTCTCTAACCGACAACCACCACTATGAGTTTTGTATGATACAACGTCTTGCCCACGCTGCCAGAGTCGTTCCTTACTTTACCAGGGTAGGGGACAAAGAACTAGGAGAGTGGATCCATCCCAAAGATGGGCCATCTCAATGGCTAGTGAGGAAGGTACCGTGGTATAATCCTATCCTATGCTGGCTACATAGTTTATGAGTTTGAGTAGTTTATTCTACTCTCACCCATATCGATGCTCAATACTACTCTCAAAATACTTTATATAGCTCATACTTAAAAGAATTATAGATTCTTAAAATCTGGTTTCTCGGGGATTAAGCACTGCTTACTACTTAGCTTTCTCATCTAACCTCTTTAACCTGTATAAAAACTAATATCAACTCAAGTGATTCAAAATCAGGCTAGATTTCTTGGCTAATATGCAAAAACCAGTTCTAAAAATGTATTTCTTGAACTTAGCTTAAAAGTACTCATACTAGCCTTTCTCTTCTTGAAATAATATCAAGATTTTTCAAGAAAACTCAACAATAATAAATCTTAATCAATGAATGTAAATTGGATGACAATACTTTAATTGCACAATATAAAACCAAGATCATAATATTCGTCAAGAATCTATAGAAATCATCATACTTCACAAAGTCTACATGAATTTAATCTCAACTAATACTTGAAAGTTCATGGGTAAAAACTAACTCTTAATCTTAAAGATATTCTTGAAATAATAGGTTTTAGGGTAACCTTACATACCTTGGAAAGAATCCTTGGTGAAGTGGAGAAATTTTCTTGAAGGCACTAACTGTTCTTGATCTTACGCTTGAAGTTCTGGGAGGGTTTTTCTTTTCTTGAACGAATGAATGAGCAAGAGGATACGTTTTTGGACTTAAAACAACGTTAAAACATCTAATTTAGGATTATGGAGTGTGGGAAAGGTCAAAACTACCCCTCCCCATCAAAAGAAAAATCGCTTCCATCTGCACTAGTGCATGACGCGCACTAGTATATTATTACACTTTTTCACGAATTTTCCAGTTCCATCGAATTTTTAAAAAAACTCAAGTGTGGTTCTACGTCCCTAGCACGCCACAGAATGGGCGCGGAGACCTTACTGCTTTTTATTTTCTTGGGAAAAATTAATTCACATTTTTTTGGATTAAAGTTGAGTTGAGACCATTTCCAACTCAGTTTTTTCACACTGATCGCAAATCCGATCTTGAATTTACAATCGGAGCATGGGAAGAGATGTTACGCACATGGTCAATTCTAGGGATATTTTGGTCTTTTCACCGGGTGTTACAAAGAAGGAAATCATGCCTCTAATGTCTAGATGAAAAGTGCGGTGACAAATCTAAGTTAAGACTCATAAAATTCATAATTTTATATAAAAATGAGCAAATTAAGGTTCATAGACAAAATTTATCTTAAAAAATAATTAAGACAAGTATAGACTGATAAAAGCGACCATGCTAGAATCACGGGACTCGAGGGGTGCCTGACACTTTCCCCTCAATCAACAAAATTTCTCACCTGATCTTTGTATTTACAGACCAATAATAAAAGAGTCAACTTCCTTTAGATTATGGATTTAAATAAGGTGACTTGGAATATCAGAACTCAATTCCAAGTGGTGACTTTTAATAAATAAAATATAATCCCTATTCAATAATATCACTTTAAGTGGAAAAACCTCCATCTTTCAAAATGCCACGCAGGGGGAAATAGGGGTGTGATAAAATAAAATTTGGACAGTTTATTTGTCTACCATTGGATAGGAAGAGAAGAGCTTTTGTGCTTATATATAGAAGCACATCTTCTAGCCCATTAAAAGTAAGAAAAGACATTCTCTCTCATCATTATTGTCTCTCTAAGTGCTTTAAATTTGGATTAAATTTATTTTTCAATTTCAATTATTTATTTTTTATATGAAAATTTTACTTTGATATTTGTGGACTTTATTTCTGTTGAGATGAATAAACCACCATAATAGAAATTGTATAAAAAAATAGTTAACTATAGTAACTAATTTTATGAAGTCAGTTATTAAGGTTAGTTAAAACTTAGTAAGTATAGAAGCTGACATTAAATATTTATATATCTCTATCGATACTCATTAATAAAATAAGAAAAATTCTATCTCTCAATGATTAACTTCTCATCCTTTCTCATCGTTCATATTGTTTATCTGTAACGTTCTCTCTTCTTTAAATTATAAAATTGTATGATCTTCAAGATCATCAATATCAATCTTTTAATTCTATATGGTATCAGAGAAGAAAAATGTAATAATAATAATAAAAAATTATAGTAGTAATAGTAATAATAATAAAAGTAATGCTATATATTTTATCTTTCATTAGTAAAAATAAATATATTTTATCTATCATTATTGTGGATGTATTTATTAATATTATCATTATATCAACTTTGAAAATACTTTTCAATTTGGCCGACAAATGGAAAGAGCCTTTTTGCTCCTTTTGTCCACTTAAATATTATTATCTTTATTCTATGCTCCAGTTATCCATTTAAATATCATTATCACTATGTTGCACTAAGAAATAATTGAACCACCCAACTTTTTTTAATGCCCCTGTCACTCCCCGTGTCTACACCTTAGACGTGACTGACACTCGAGAACCATAGCTAGTCCCTAAGCGAACCCTTGGCCTGGCTGACTTACTCAATTGGAGACTTTAAGATGCATGCAGAAGGTTTACAAGATGTACCTTTTAAAATATTTAAGTAAAACTCAAATAATCTCAATCTTGCTTTATACAAAGTCTAATAGTATCTCGTTATACAATTAGTGTTAATGCTGAAAATGACTGAATGAAAATACTAGATTGACTCACTAACTATGTCCATGAAGCCTCTACTGTACTGAGATAGGTGTCGGAACAAAACCCACGGCCATCTGACTGTAAAATAAAATACATATACTAAACTGAGTAGAGTGCTCTGAAAGCAAAGAGGTCTCACCTCTTGTCTCTGGACAGCTGATGTACTCAATATCTGCTGTCATATGGATACTTGAATGTGCATCATAAAATGATGCAGCGGCAAAGGAGTCAGTACGTGAAATGTACAGTATGTAAAATGGTCAAAACAAAAACTCAGGGTAGGCAATACTTTTAAGGTAAATGCAACATATCTCAATAATAAAATGCATAAGTAATAAATGCAATACATGTTGAAAATATAATATATGTTAAAAATATAAGTGTAAAACTAATTTGTTTTAGCTTGGGGAGTTTTTCTAACCGACAAACACCACTATGAGCTTGGTGGTGATACAACGTCTTGACCATGCTGCTAGAGCCATCCCGTACTTTGTCGGGGTAGGTGAAGAAAAACTAAGGGAGTGGATCCATCCCAAAACTTAGCCATCTTAATGGCAAATGAGAAATTGTCTTCTGGTACAATCCTGTCCTATACTGGCTATGTAGTTTATGAGTTCAAGTTATGATTACTCTCACTTATATCGTGGTCAATACTACTTCCAAAATACTTTTATTGTGTTGATAACTTCAAGACTAGGACTTCTCAAAATGCCTTCTTAATCATTCAGGACTTAGCCCAACTTTAGCTTTTCTTAAATTTTTCTCAGCTGGTCTCTTCTCGTTGACTAAAAAAGGTATCATTAGCCTAATCTCAAAGATATATATACATTACTCAGCTATCTTACAAAATACAACTTCAAATATTGCTCGAACTTAACTCAAACTGTAAACTTTATAACTTTTCATGAAATAGATATAGGGTTCTCATGATTTCAACCATAACTGTAAATCTTGTCTCAATGTTTTGAATTAGTAGTAAAATCAACAGGAGTCATGATTTTTATCAAGAAAATATGCATGAACAATTCTTCAATGAACTTGGCTAAGTATGCAGGGAACTTTGATCTCAACTTGTAACTAAAATCTTGAATGAAAACTAGTGATTTAAGTTTCAAAATAGTAGGAGGATAGCTTTTGGATAGCCTTACATACTTGATAGATTAGTTCTTGAAAGAATTGGAGAAGATTCTTAAATGCTTGACTTAGAATCTGTAGAGTTCTTCACGAAGAACCTAATTCTTGAAAAACAAGAATCAAGAATTCGTTTCGTGGAATTCTTGAATTCGTTTCTTAAAGCCCTATGTTATGATTTAAGATTCTGTTAGGGATTCATGAATAGTTGAGGAAATTTGTGTTAGGTAGATTAAATCTATGAAGAATAACTTTCCTTGAGGATGAATCTTGAAAGCAAGTCCTAACTTGAGGACTTTCTTGATGATTCTTGAGCATTCATATTTAAGAGTGAAGGAGAGGGTTTTTGATTATGAAAACTGATGTTTTATGCATTTTGGGACCTTAAATAAAACCTCAAAGGTTTTAGGATAAAAGAAGCCTCAAAATAAAAGAAACAAATGTCATTGTTTATCCAGTAAGTGTTCGCGTTCTGTCCGCAACGTGCTCAGGGCATGGACCTTCAGACAGCTCTGTACTCCTTCACTAAAATGATCATAACTTTCTACTTCGAACTCTGATTAATGCGAAATTGAATGTGTTGGAAATCTAATTCAAAGATCTTTGATTTTCAAGAATTCCAAGAAAGGAATTCTTGACTTTTTTTTCAAGAATTAGGGTTCTTTATCAAGAACTCTAAATATTCTAAGTCAAGAATTCAAGAATCATAGAGAATTCTTTCAATCAATGTCCTTTCCAATTTCTTTCACTTTAACAGAACTACCAATATCAAGGACTTTCTCCAACAAAGCTAGTATTCATCAAATTTTGATTGTAATATCAACTTTCCAAGTATGTAAGGCTAAACTAAAGCATCTGATTGTTCTCCCATGCATGTGCCCTATAATAGATGAGTTGAGAGTTCATGAGTCCCCATATATGTTTCTTGAATTGTTTCTTGAAAATTATATTCATTACATATATTTTCATATGTTGATGATCATTATAAATTTATTATATTGAATTAAATACTTTTCATAAGATCTTGTATAATCCTACATGATTATTTTTGAAAGCATGCATGAATGAACTTAGGGATTGAGTCTAGAGCCTTAATTTGAGAATGTCAATTGTGATTGTGATGTGAGAATGATGATGAATTGATGGAATTTGATAGTCCTGTGAGTATCCATAAATGAACTCTAATGATTTGTCTATTCCATTATCTCCTAATGATTGTTCTAAGCCTTGAGCTATTGATTGAGATGTTGATTGATGAGATAATGAGAGTCTCTATGAGGCCGACTGAATGATTAGTGCCTCCACGAGGCTGATTGAGATGGATTGTGTTATAAGCATTGAGTCTTGTGAGGAGTATCGAGGACCGAAATGTGTAAGAGTAATACCAATTTACACTCATTAACTACGTAGTCAAATGTAGGTGAGGGTTAGAACCACCACATTACATTATGTTGAGGTTCACTCTTTATAGAGTCCCTGAAACAATAGAGGACTTGTTTAATTTGCTGGGGTCCCTAGTGGATTCATTTTGTTCCCTACCTAGTAAGTACATAACGATTGTGGAAATAACAATGGCTCATAAGTGATTGTTGTCAGATAAGAGAAACTCCCAAAAAGCTCCCACCTTGAGTACTCTGAGTCAAGATGAGATGATATGAGATAAGATGAGTTAAGTTGAATTTGATCTGATTGATGAGGTTTGATTGGTTGATGGGTCACTTTTATACTCTTTATGCTTAGATAGACATTTAACATTATAATTGGTTATTATTCTGAGTTGATGTTGTTCTATATTATTCTACCTCTTTTTGTTTCATTCAACTATTTTACATACCGTACATTTGACGTATTAATATCACTCGGTGTTGTATCATTTCATAATGCAGATACAGGTATTAGAGATCATCAATAGGCACATCATTGAGGATCTGAGCAGCTCAGCTGATTTGGGTGAGCCTTCTTTACTTCGGAGGGTCATTAGTTATTTTTATCTTACGGACTAGAGTTAGATTTTTGAGTTAGCTTTACTTTGTTTTGAGGTAGCCTTGGATCTGTCACTGACACCATATGATAGTGATAGAGCTTTTATCCATTATAGTCGAATGTTGATGTTGAGATTTGTTGAGATAGTTTTCTTCTACTAGCCTTTTTATTTATATTTATTATTTTGAGACTTGACGAGATGTGCCAATTACTTTCCTTTCTCTTCTGTTGATTGTCTAGAGTTTGTTGACTGAATGAATGTGATGAGGCCAAGTGGTTCACTTGGACTAACAATAGTCTGTGGGTGCCGACCATATCTAGGGTACCCTCCCGGAATGTGACACCTCGGATCTTCTTTTTTTTTGCTCAAGTGGCATAAATTCCATCCAAAAGTCCATCTCCTTCTCACTTTCAATTGGCATTAGCCACACATATACAATGAAAAAATTAAATAAAATTTTCTTAACAATAAAAATACTAAAATATGAGAAGACAACAACTGTTTCAAAATTACAGCAACTGTTAGAGTTAGCAGACGACGACTAATAAAGTGAGAAGGCAACTTCTTTTATAACATTTACCTCATCCTCTGATGGTTCAAAGAGTTCGTGCGCCTCGACTTTAGCATTGTTTGGCGCCGCTAACCATTAAAGAAGTCTCGAATAAGATGCTTCCTCATCGAATGCATTGAATATTTTCTGGATGTGAGGAATGGCTTCAAAAGCCCAAGCCTAAGTAAATTGATGCCATGAATTATTATTAATTAAGATATCAATAAAAAAAATACTACAATAAAAATACAACTAATAAAATTTACCATAAAAGGCCATGAAAAACCATATAGATTTGATGGCTTTCTGGTCGATGTTGCCGCCTTCCTCAGATACTGCACAATGAGCTCATAGCTATCCTGACCCCAAGGATAGACAGAAATTGCATCCCGATCGGCCTCTAGCTTTAACCAAGAGTCCATCGCATTAGTCCCTGAATCTTTACCCATAAGAATCTCATGAACAGAGTAAACTAGATACAGGGACTTCTTGACACTCTTCCTCTCTTTACTTGACTACAAGAGGTCAAGCATCTCTTTCGATTTGCAATACTTTTTCTTCATTGCATCACACATTATTTTATATGTCTTCTTTACCTTTTTAGATTGGGAGGGAGGAGGATGTGGTACGTGACAGTTTAACTCGGAAACAATAGCAAACTCTCTCATACCAAAAAATGTATGCCATAAAAATTGACGCAAAAATCATTTTCACTACTTATCCAATAACGAAGAAGTTGATACATCAACTTAATTTGAAATCTGAGGGTATTTCCTTCACCTATGTCTAGGTATAATTTCCCAAATATCGTTGACTTAAAATAGGTATCCAAGTCTTCCTTCATAAAAATTTTTTAAAATCAAAAAATGATTTCCCAAGTTCAGATTTTATTCCTAGATCATCGCTCTCACCTCGATAAAAAATCCAGAAATCTCAAAGCCATAATCGTCATACCTGTAGCAGCTGCAGGAATATTAGCAGCAACTAGGTTGGTCTCAGCAACAACTAATGGACTGTCTTCACCAGTTGTGTCCCTTGGTGCAGCATCTGAGGGACTTTGTTCACCAGTTGTGTGAGTCCCTGCAGCATCTAAGGTACTGCCATCACTAGTTGTTTGACTTGGTTCAGCAATTGTTGAAGTGGATCTAACAACTGATGTACTAGGTGCACCAGTTGGGGTACTGTGTCGAGCAACTGATGGACTGGGTGCAGCAGCTAAGGAACTCTATCCAGCAGCTACAAGGCTGGCACTAGCACTAACTTGAGCACTGAGTTCTTCATTAAGCTGTACCAGCTGTTGCTGTGACTGATCATCCTCTTGTTCATCTTTCGACAAAACTAGCTTTCTTCTGAAAGCACTAGTAGGAGCATCATCAGGTCCATGATGTTTTCATTTTGAACTTACCAGTAAAGTAGATAGTCTTGTCACAAAATATAGATTATCTATTAGTTTGATCAATCAATCTCAATATGCATAAGAAAAATCAATGCTCAAGAACCTCTCAACATGAATAATATGTGTTCTTTTTTCACAAAAAAGTACAACAGCAAAACCAAACAACTACACAACCCACATACGCGAAAGTGTATCCTCAAAGAGTCCAACAAATCAAATAGCACCAACAAAAATATAACAACCAAAATTAAACAAAAACAATAACTACAACAGTTGTTCTAGTTAGTTCAACAGTTCCTGCTAATACTTTAAAATCGACCAATATTTTTTCTCAGAAAGTACGAGAAAAACAAAAATCAAATAACAAACAACACCCTTACCCAGTTATGCGATTGTTGTAATACTTCAACAATTCTTATGAACCCTACTCGAAATCAACCAAACCAACCCAACATTTTGTTCGCAATGACTACCTAACAAAAATCAAACAACAACAACAACACCCATACCTGAAATCAACCAGCCAACCCAATATTTTTCTCAACTCACAATGACTACATTAACAAAAATTAAACAACACCAACAACACCCACACCCAAAATCAACCAACCAACCAAGCATTTTTCTCAAAATAACAACAAAAACAAGAACATCCATACCCAAAATTCTTTCAAAAAGTACAACAACAAATCAAACAACACCAAGTAAATGCAATAACAAAATATATACTTTTTCATCTTCCTAAACCTAAATAATCATTTGTACAACAAAAATCAAAACTTTAGCAGTGGAAAAATAAACAAAATCTCACCTTTAAGGAAGATGAGATTGATGACGCGATGTTAGACCCTATAATTCTTTAAATTAAGGATAATTATCCAATTGGAAAACTTTGTTGTGGATGTTGTGTAATTAGAACTTAAGTATTTTCGGTGCATGATTAGAGTATTAAGTGAATATAGTGTGCATAACTAAATTGTAGTCGGAAGTCCTTGATTGGATCAAAATAGAAAAGTTTGGGATCAAATTGATCAATAGGCTAAGATGTCCTTATGATGCAATTTTGGAAAGTTCCAAGTCTATAAATAGGTCCTCTTGTCCCATATATAAGAACATTTCATATGTTCTTATACGTAGCCAAAAATTAGAAGTGAAAGAAGGGAAAGAGGAGAATAAGAGGAAGAAGGAAGGAAGGAGAAAACAAGTAAGTCTTTTAATCTTTGTGTTCTTATTTCCTAAAGTATTCTAGTTTAAGTTGTTGA
>JAOTQR010032269.1:0-16068 GCA_025774065.1 Solanum ossicruentum | reverse complement strand
AAATTTACATTTGATCCCAAACTTTACCAAATTGAACCAATTAAGGACTTACGGGTTCTAACTTACGGGTTCTAACAGAAGTGATTATGATATTTCTGTTAAACCTGCTCAATTATTTTGTGACAATTCTAGTGCTATCTGTTTGACTAAAAATCCTGTGCATCATTCTAGGGCTAAGCATATTGATATCAAGCATCATTTTATTAGAGATCATATTTAAAATGGTAATGTCAAAATAATTTTTGTCAATTCTGAAGATCAATTAGCCGATATCTTTATAAAACCTCTTCTTGAAGAGAGATTTTGTAATCTTAGAAAAGCCCTGTGTATTATTTCAAAATCGATTTAACTTTCTAATCGTTACCTCTTTTGATTGTGCATTTTTATGGTAATTATTACTAGCATTAATTGCTTGACTTCTGTAATTATTATTTTCCTTTAAATGCTTGTATGCATGGATCCCCTCATTTATTACTTACCCCTTTCTCTCCCCTGTTTGATGGCTGACCACTGTCTTTTCCTTTCTTGTATCAGTGTTTCTTCATTTTTTCCCTGTGTCCCACCATTCTTTTCACGCCTTATTTTTCTCTTCCTCTTCCCTCTATTTTAATTGTTCTCTCCCCTTTCACTTCTCTTCATCTTCTTCTCCACTGTCATCATGCCTCCACGAAACAGCTCTCGTTTCAAGGGAAAGGGTATTGCTCATTCCCCTATTCCCATAGACTCTGAACACTCCTCCTCCCCGTCATCCCCTCCCTCCTCTGCCTCTCCTCCCTCCACCACCGTCAAATGTTCTGCACCCCCTCTTCAGTTTGGTGACTCCAAGAAGAAGTGTCGTGTTGACTTTGATAAATCTCTGGATCTTAAGGTCGGTTTTGGTACTCCTCTAATGAGTCTCTGTTTTAGTCTCTTAAATCCAAGATAGTGGTGCATGGGTGCATTGTTGACTTAGATTTTCTCCACTCCATCCATTGCTCCATAAAAGAGTTCTTTGAGTATCAAGGATGGGCTAAAATCTTATCATCATCTCCAAAAATGGTCTATGATCCCTTGGTTCATCTCTTCTATGCAAATCTACGCTCCTCTAAATCTGTTGAAGTGGAATCACACGTCTTAGGTAAGCGTACTTTTCTTGAACCCAACATCTTTTATGATATTTTTGGAATCTCCTGTTCTGGGTTCTCTGATTTTTTCAAAAATTTGTGGCCCTCTGATTTCGAAGTGTCTGTTGAAGAGGCCAAAAGGGCCCTGTCTTCTAACCCTTCTAGACCTTTTCCCTCCAATCTAGGACCTAAGGATGTTTCTTTTGAGGCAAGAAATCCTCGCAAACAGTGTGGCGACTACTCTCCTTCCTAGGGCTGGTTCTTTCTCTACTCTGTCTGTTCGCGACACCTTTTTTACTTACTGTCTTCTTTCGAAAAAAAGCACTATAATTTTCTACTGTGCTCTGGACACTATATATTTTTGCTATATTATGTGTACGGTTGTATTATGCTGCAGTATATTTTGTTTTGTTTGTTCTTTTTATTGTTTCCTTTTTGTTGATGTCAAAGGGGAGAATATGAAACACATTAGTCAACTAGAAGTATGTGCAAATTTAGGGGGAGCTCTCCACAGATTACTATGCACTCAATAGGGGGAGAGATCCTAGATGACTAAAATTTAAGGGAAGTTGACTACATCCTTACTATAGTTGTCATAATCAACAAGGGGGGAGATTATTAGTGCTAATTTTGTTTTGAATGATGACTGATCACAGGAAATAAATCAAAAAGGAAACATATCTCATTAAGGAACAAAGATAAGCACGATGTGGCAAAGGTGATAGAATCTTAGCACAAAAGGAAGGAGATAAATTGCTGATACTTCAGCAAATCAATCACAGATTTGACAGAGTTCACTGCCAAGAAAGAATCCCTGATTAACGAGCAAGATTGATCAAAGAATCAGCAAATCAATTGGTACCAGGAATAGACCCATGATATCAGCAAATCAATTAGAAGATCAACATCAAGAATAGATCCAAGACTGAAGACAATTACAGATCCGGATCAGGAGCAAATCAAGGAAGAAGGATATGATTTGTTGCCTTCCTAAAAAGCCTTCCCTTATTCTTAGAAAGAGGATCCATCAAAGCCTCAATCCAAGGATCAACTCCCTTGGAATGCCATCTCTTCAATATAAAGGAGGAATCCAGGTTATCTCAAGATATACAAGCCTACTACATTTCAACCCATTCTTCAAAAGCTCTTCATCTTTAGAAAATTATTATAATCTTTAGACTAGGTACTATGAAAGAAAAAGAGATAGAAAAGAAGGAAAAATTGAAAGAGAGGACTTTATCAAAAGAAAAAAAAACAAAAAAAGAGAGAGAAAATCTGAGTTTAGTGTTGAAGTTCTAATTTCTTGTAATCATCACTCATTAAAGGCTCGAAGAGATATCCCTTGAAACCCAAGGGGACTGGGCCTAGGTTTCACATTGAATTTGAACCATTATAAAAACATCCAGTGTTGACTTTTCTTTATGCACTTTAGTTTTCAGGCTACTTATATATCTGTTTTATTTAGTCGACTAATTATTCAACCCCCCCCTCTTGCACTTTCACTTTCCTGGTAGGATCTAAAAACAAATGGCTAATATTATTCAAAAGTTGTCCATTACTTTAATTTTTTTCTTTTTCAGGCATCAAATGTAGAAAGTGTTGTTCATCAGTCACCAGTCGATTAAAAATCTTCAGATGGAAGTAGGAATGAAGATGGACTAAGATTGATTAGAAGTCATTTAAGGACTTTTTTTTTTTGAAATTTTTGGTTCGAATGACACTTTGAAATTAGTATTTTGGTGATGTAATTCCTGCGTTTTAAATAATACTTCAAAACATTAGTATTTTGATGGTGTAAGTTTAGAATGCTTTAATTTTGTTTTTGTATGATGAATGTTATGCATATTCGATCTTTTAAGTTGTGATAAAATTACTACTTATAGAAATTTTAATACACAGGTTGCAATAAATAGGATGTAAATATGGATCGACAAATTTGAATATTACGGCATCACGAATTGAATATTACGGCGTTTTAAGATCATTATAATATAAAAATAATTTTTTTTCCTTATAATTATGACAGTTGCTAACCATCATTCTATACAACAAAAAATGTCGTATTGAAAAATAAAGGAAAATAGCTGCGGTTCTATATATAAATTACGACGGTTTCTGAAAAACCGTTGTAATATGTTTGTTACAGATGGAATTACGACATTTACACAAAACATCGTTATATATGATTGTGGCGGTTTTAAACCGTCATATAACGTATAAACAACTATCGGAATAACCTTTGCCTTTTTGAAATGTGATACACCAATTGAACAAATCATCGCTTAGAAGAACTTCCTAATCAAGTTCCTACTAACAAAGCGAGATATCAAAGATTAGCGGGACGCTTGACAACTTATTAAATACCCAACCATATATTGCTTATATGGTTAGTGTGGTAAGTCACCTTATGCATAATCCAAGTAAAGTTCATACCAATGCAGTCATTGGAATCTTGCTATACTTGAAGTCGGCACCAAGAAGAAACCTCCTGTTCTCGAAGAATAACCATACAAAAATTATGGGTTTGTGATTCCAATATGGGGTACAAAAGGACAAAGACGACTCCCAACAATTGGGTATTTCACTTTTGTTGGAGGTAGTCTGGTTACTTGGAAAAGTAAAAAACAAAAGGTTGTCTCATTTTCTAGTGCAAAAGCTGAATATAGAGCAATGATTAAAGGTATCGAAGAATTACTATGGTTGAAACAACTTATGGAGGAGTTTGGTTTTTTCACTCGATGAACCTATGAAGTTATTTTTGCAACAATCAGTCAGCTATTAAAATTTCAGAAAATCCAATTCAACATGATCGTACTAAACATGTGGACATTGATTGCAGTTTCATATATGAGAAGTTTGAGGATAAGACAACTGAAGTTCCATATGTGAAGACCTTAGAATAACTCGCTGATGTTTTGTCAAGATGGGAATACATGATATCTAGGCTCCATCTTGAGAGGGAGGGTCAGCATGAGTGTAACACCTCGTTAAATGACAAAACTACCCCTAGAAACGACCTCACGCTTAGTGAAAGGTCCATGAATTTAGGATAAAAAATAACATAGTATTTTGTCTTTTTGTTTGTATTACTCTTTCATATTGTTGTAATAGTTGAAGATTTGATTCTGGAATTGAAATATCTGCACTATATATGGAGTATGATGATTCTTTGAAGTTCCCAATTTAGTCTACGCAATTCCCTTTTTGTACTTAAGAGAATAATGTAGTATGGGGATTTTGTGAATTCTCAATTATTTAGATATGAAATTTCGAAAAGCAGTAATTGTATTCTCAGTTTCTCTAACAGAATTAGTTCTCACATTCTTTCATATGTTATTCAAAACTCGGCAAGTCTAGAGTTGCAAAGTTTGTCTCAACAGTAAGTTGCAAACAAGAATGGATACCTCGCTGGTAAATTCTCTAACATGTGCTAAAACATCACAACAAAAGTCTCTCAGCCATATGTTGAAACTATGGTCATGTTTTGTGCACTGGAAGTATTGATCCCAAAAAAGTATCAGAAATGTTTGTAATGACCTTAACGGCCATTTTGGAAATTCCTACAAGAAAATGACTGTTTTCCCCCTCCCATTAGTTTCTTCTGGTGTTACTCATTCAATTTGCATGGTTGGTTTGGGAAAAATGTCCAAAGGTTGAAAACTTTGCGAGTTTTTAAGTTTTAAGGCTTTAGCTCTTGTAAAAGTGAGTTTTGATATCATTTGGAGTTTCAGGTCTTGGAATGAAATCCCATCAGCCTCGAAACATGGAAATTGATGTAGGAGATGTGTTGAAATCAATTCGAAGTCCCTATGTGAAATTGAGGTCTTTAGTTTGAAAAGTTGATTTAGAATGAACTAGGTCTGACTTTAGTCAATGTTTTGAGTTTAGGTGCTCGGATGGGATTTATGATGGTTCTATTGGTTCCGAGAGGTGATTTTAGTGCTAGAATGAGCTTTGTCATTTTAATCTTTTGAATTCTAAACTAGTTCTGTTGAGATTTATCGGGTTCTAGGTCAACGAGGCCCCGAATTCGAATTCTGATAATTGTATTGTAGGGTTGCATATATGGTTTGTGTGTATCAAGTCCCGAACAAATTTTGAGGATCCATTCCATTATTTTAGTGTTATAGTAATTGCTAATATCTGGTGTTAATAATTTTCTTCCTCCGGTTTGCGGAGGTCTTGTACTCGGATCTCCGCATTTGTGGAATAGAGGTTAGGGTCACCTCCATGTTCGCAGAGGCTTGGGGAGTTTGACTCTACGTTCGCGGAGGTCATTAAATGCTTGAACAATGTTTAATCGGGAAAACACCCTTTTCCTCCATATTTGGACTCCAAAAGATTGGATGGGCAATTTTTGATGGAAATCTTGCGGGGAAAAAGTTTGGATAAGTAGTTTTAACTTAAAACCTTGAATTTCATTACTTGCTTTGTGATTTTAGCCCCAAATTTTCTTGGATTTAACTCTTAATTTCATTAATTTCAAGAATCCTTGACTTGAGAAGAATTCATGACTTTTACCTCATTTTCACTCGATTTTTATATGATTTTCACCCATGAGTTTCATTTTTCATATAGAATATGATTTCACACTCAATTTGCAAATTCGATATTTTGAAAACTAATCAATTTTTGGATTATTTTACCCCCAACCCCAACTATGGAAATATAGGTATTGATAGACACATTTTGATTTTTAGATTATGTTCTTGATAGCGGTTTGACAATTTGAAGTCGGTTCTCATGAGTCATTTTTTTGTTGGTGTTTTCGTGTGTGGTTCAGACTCAAGGTAGGTTTAGCTAACCCTTCTTTGGGACTAGGAAAGAATAATTGAGTATTCATATGATATGCACTATGGGATGGGATGATATGACATGTACATGTTGAGAATTGTTGGTGTGATGCGCTATGCATGTTCTTATTTGGTTGTGATTGATGTAGAAACATGGATATGTATCATATTGTGGTTGTGGCTCATGGAAAGAAGGTGTACTTGTGATCTATAATTGACAATTACGGTTATGGTTGAGGCATTCATACATAAAAATGTTGTAGAATTGTGATTGGATATTCTAAATAAGAATTATGGCCTGTTATGAATAGAATGTGAACATATCATGAAATGACCAAACATTTGGGGAGCATGTTATATCTACTTTTGTTGTGGTGATGAATATAGCTTATGCATTGTGTCTTATTGCATGCACTCTCATATTGCATATTGTAAAACTTAGTAACTTGAGAATTGTGGCACCACCTTTTTGTGATAAAGTGTGACACCTTTTAAAATCATTGACCATGAGAGGGTGGCAAGGAGAAATGAGATACTGTGATTGTGATCGAGGTATATGACTTGTGAATTCCCCATGAGTCCCCTTAGTTTATGGAGCCTTAGCTCAATGGGGGGGAGGGGGTAAATACGATTGGTTGTGTGATAGTCTTGATGCCACCTTGCATTACATACATTGCAACATCATAGATATCACTGCACTATTGTATTTGAGTGGAATATTGTATTGTGAGCGCTATTTACTCGTTTTTGTACTATTTAGGGATTTTATAATCATATTGGCAGAACTTCGCCAGATTGATTTTTTTAGTGCAGGTGGAAGCATTCCTATAGTTTACTTCATAGTTTATTCAATTCTTTAGTCTCAGTCAGTTAAACCTACTGGATACATATTGTGTGCACTCACTCCCCCTACTTCTTCTCCTCGCCTCTTCTGTTCAAGGGTTACCATGTGGTGGTTGATTGTTGATCATGCAGTGGTTCTACTTCCATCTAGTGGTGAGGCTCAGGGCCCCGAGTCCCCATTTGATGTTATCTTGCAGTATTGATAGTCGTTATTTAGAATCTAGATGTATTTACTTCATTTGAATACCAGTCTAGATGCTCTTTCGTACACGTGACACCAAGCCTTGGATGATAATTTTAGCATTGTGTACTTTTGTATCTATTAGCATTATGTATCTTTCGTATATATCTATCTACAAAGTTGGTATATTACTGTTTATTTGTGATTTGTGGTCCTCCAGTCTTGGTCCATTCTCGGGTCATGACAATCTTCATCTAGAACAACTCGTAATAACTCTCCATGTCAAGACATATAAAATCGTCTGGCCGTATCATTGGTATCAAGTTCTAAGTATGTGGGGTAATAGGAATAAATCTTTGTCTTCCATGAATAATGCAATGGCTTAAAAGTCAAAATCTGTTTATCAAGTTCATTGTATAATGAATTTTCAGAACATTCACATGATTGAGGCTCAAAATATATCTCTGAGTGATACCATGCATTTTCAGAAGATTCCGATGAAGATACCAAGTTCCTTACAGGGATATATGTAACACCTCACATATGAGAAATGTAAGGAATAGAAGGAAGCAAAGTTTACGCATTTTAAAGTCATGCAAGACTAGACCTAAAATTGACAATATTATTATTATTAGCAGCTTGGTTTATTAGTTTGTTAAACAATTTATTCAAGTCTTTGTTTCCATTTTTCTGCATAATTGAAGTACCATGATCATGAAACTCCTTAAATAGGAACCATATTAATTTGAGATCAGAATAGGAAGCAACAAACTTTAAATCCTGAATCCGCGAGAAATTTGAATCCTGAATTCGCAAGAAATTTGAAATCATAATAGGAACAAACAACTTAAAATCCTGAATTTGCCTTTGGCTTGAACTGAATATCCTAACGAATAACTAGAGAAAAAGAAACTCGCAGCTTGCTGCCCTTCTAAAATGATGACATTACCATAGAATGCTATTTTCCATCAATCTCGGATGGAGCCAAAGATTGGCTTTAGGGTATGATGGAATAAATCAAAATGGCTCTTTAAACTGTCTGCGCTATTTTCAATTATGAAGTAGAAGTTAGTCAATGCAACTTTCGACGCTCATCATGGGTTATCCGAAAATAGTCGCGCTATGTTTTTAAACATATGTGTCAGGCTGCGTACATCCGACCCCCCTTACTCCGCAAAGGGCGGGAGCCTTTGAGGCATTGAGGTAATGTTGTTGTTGTACCATAGAATGCTCTTCTTGAACCATTTATTCTGCCCTTCTAAATTTGGCTGGTTTTGCCAATACATTCTCGAGGGAAACTCGCAGTTTGCTCTTTTTAGCCCGCATTTTTTCACAGCAAAATCAGGGTCAGACCACTTTAATACAATGCTAAGCTCATAAATTGAATAAAATGATATAGACAGAGCACAATATTCATACAGTACTTGCCAAGAACCTCGAAAAATATAGCTGTTAGTGTTGTCAGATAACTATGAATTGTCTATGAAACCATATGACGTGATCATTCTACAAAAGCTCGACACTGGAAAAAGATTGGAAACAAAAAGCGATAACTCCTTTTCCTCTTTAAGTTAAGCTAAGAGCAGTAGTCGTTCCACTCATACTTAAGCTCTTTGTATAGAAATGAGCATAAACCATCTTCAACGTTGAAGGAAACAATTCAAGAAACAACTCTAGTTTCCTCCCATCTTTTGTTAGTATTAACATTTGTAGAAGGTTCTTGAAGAAATTAATTATAATTGTCTAGACAAACTAAAATTCAATTAATAGCAGCCCTAAAATCAATATTCATAATAGTAGAGTCCATACCTTATATGCTTCATCAATTCAGCTGCATCTATAAAACAATGAAACATGAAAAAATTGCCTCACATCACTTGTAAAAGATAGATGTATGAGCAGGTCAAAACTTCAATACCTCTCCGTCTGAGTCAAATGAAAAGCCCAGTACTAGAAAATTTTCAAGAGACAACGATAACAAACCGTACAAGAAGTTCTCTTTTATATTTTAATAATACAAGGTCTCAAGGACATTCGAGTATTTCTTTAACAGCCTGAGGATTATCATAAAGCCTGTTCCTTTGCGCATATGCCAATCCCTTGTCATATGATTTATGCAAAATATAGAGACAGTGGAACAATTTTCCTACTCAAATTGTTCCAAGAAGAAGAGTTATTTACATGCATACAAGCAAGTCTATCTAAGGAAACAAATTAGAAGCAAATCTGTAATGACCTTGCTGGTCATTTTTGAACCTATATGTAAAAATTATTGTTTTGCCCTTTCGTAAGTTACGTTGGACCTATTTTAAACTATTTGTATGTTGCAACTGAAATCTTATTCTTTAAAATTGGAAAATATGAGTTTTGTCATTTTTTTGGAAGCTTAAGTTGTCGAAAAAGTGAGTTATTGTACCATTATGAGTTTTGGATGTCGGATTGGCAATCTATCAATTACATTAGTTCTGAAACGTCAAATCTGGTCTAGGAGAAGTTAATAAACTGTATTATTTCGGATTTAAAATGATGATTTTTTAACCCAAAGTTGCATTTTTTGTTGTTTTCGGAGTCAAAGTTTTACTTTTGTCAACATTCGGAGTTCAAAAGCTCGGATTGAATGTTTGATAGTTCTGGATGGTAAAACTAACGCCAGAAATAGTCTCGTCATAATTTTTGGAGAGTTTTCAAGGGTAGTTTTGGTACAGGGTTGTCTTAACAAGATTGGAATCCTAAAGCCAAATTTTAGAGAGGGGACAATTGAACTGGAACTGTTTCTTTCTAAGAAACTTGTGAAATCACTAACATCTTGTAACATTCCATATTTTACATGTACTAATGCTATATATATGAATCATGTTATGGTTTGATCATATTAGCGCAAATTCTTGAAAGTGCTTGAATCTCATGTTAATGGGCGATATGCTAGTCTAAATGCTTAAGAGGGTCGAGGGTATGTATGTGTTGGTGATAAATTGAGGATATATCATCCCCAATATAAATTAAAGAATTGACGTTATTGTATGACTTAATAATCTAGTAGGTGAGACATCAACTTTCCTAGCTTAAAATTGATAGCTAAACGGAGACGAGGCTCAACGCCGAATTGGTTCAAGTTCGATTATTAAAAAATTCCATTTTAAGGGTGTAACTTTGACCCATGTTTTAGTATCATAAATGAACCTTATTTTCAGTCCAAGAAAAATTTTAAAGCGTCCAATAAGTACACTACAAACAACTTGGCCATTTGGACCCAAAACCAACTAAGAAGAAAGCTGGAAATTGGCAGCAAAGGTCCATCATATTTGAGACCCAATCAAGCACAATTTTGGAAGATAAGATGTTGCAATAATAAACCATTAATGGGTGTCATTATCAGGCCAAAAGTGGAAGATAAAGCTGGCCAAAATCAATCTTTAAAAACGTGTTAAGTGCAACACTAATTCATTCCACTAGAAAATAAAGTTTCAGCTTTCTTAAAGTGTTTTGTCTTCTCTATAATTCACTTCACCAAGCTGTAAACTCTGCTGGAGATTTGCTAGAAATTTTAGACAGCTTGTGCACAGAAAGTTGCTGCACACTTGCCTTTTATTGTGGTGACTTCTATATGGTTTTTGGGCTTTAGTATGAAGATAACTTGATGTAAATAACATGGTTTAAGTTATAGATATTGCTAGTATAGTTTTTTCATGTAAAACAAGAAGTATATGCTATTATGTTATGTTGGAAATTCTGGACAGCATGTGTCCTAAGTATTGTTGTGAACATTTCTTGTTGTTCAAGAGGATTTTCTTCTAATTAGTTGGATGAAATATGAAGTAAGACTTATTTTCTAATAATAAATAGGTTGTTAGTCATGTAATTAAGCTGCTGCACCACTTTTACAGTCCACAAAGATGAGTTGTTTTACAACATCGTAATTTCACTCTTAAAAGAAACTTGGGAGCTGAAAACTGTAATATGTTGTTCCATGACTTTCACCTATTTTGGGACTAATTTTGGACTAGTTTAAGACTGGTTTTATGTGTAAAAATGTTGGATATAATTTTGGTAAAGTTAAAGCAAGTTTGGGAATTGTTGACGTTGAAGTGTGATGAAAGGATGTAACGTTATGTTGCTTGTTTGTATGTTGTAAAGAATTGTTATGTGTGGTGCTGTGTAGGATGTTTTAGGACTGTTATGGATCTGAAAATAAGATATACATAACATGTAGATAAGAATGGTTGTTAGAAAATACGTTTATAATTGAAAAGGTTGATGAATCGTCTTTGCGTCGTTAGTTGAATGCTTGTTATCCGGGTGATCATTTTTATGATATTGGACTGCCTAGAAGTGTTTTGTTGATGCTAATAATAGTCTTATTGATTAATATACTATAGCTAAATATTAAGGGAAGCCACAGCCACTCCAAGGTAGTAACGAGGTCATATAACGAGGTATGTAAAGCTACTTGATTTCGTATCACTTGGCATGTAACATAGTTCCTTCGGTAAGCAAAGGATTTATCTACTCCAACATGACAAATCATCCATACCTCCAATATATCACATGTCATATGCTTCCATATATGTAGTTACCTTCAAATCCACATACATACATGGATACCAAGTACATGATTCTTTTTGCCAATAAAGTTCATGATTTGTTTCATTTCATACGCATTTCATTGTATATGTAACATACCCTCTTCATTGCCATAGTATCTTGTGCAATTATTTACATGTCACCTACTTATGTGACATACCCTCTTCATTGCCATAGTATCTTTTGCAATTATTTACATGTCACCTGCCGCATAATACAGCCTTATATCTCCAATATTATGATCACCAAAAGAATAATCTCAAAGGTAATTGAAAGATAAAGTATACAGTTTTTGATGGCAGGTAGCCCGAGGGGTGGAAGCATCACCTAGGCAGGGACGATCCTATCATGGGTGGTAGCCCGAGGGGTTAAGGAAGAACCTTGCCAGGGATGATCCCGATACAGTTTACCACTGATCAGTTGGTCATTTATAGTACATGATATGCACAGATTATACAGTAAAGGTAAAGTAATATACAAAACATAAAGTATACGATCCCAAAGTATATCTAAAGGTGGTCCCTTATTCTACACTAGTGCATGGTTTCATTTGAGTTGTTATTTCATACACAATATTTACTGTCTTACATATTCAGTACATTATCTCTTACTGAGTCCCTTGCGGGGACCTGCATTTCATGCTGCAGGTACAGGTGCTAGTAGATATCCCCAGTAGAGTACAGAACATTCAACTACTGTTACCATGCTCCAGGTTGCTTCGGAGATTTGTGAGTGTTTAGAGTTTATATGTTTACATTATACAGTTAATTCAAACGGGGCCTATCCCGAATATTTATGGATGCTTTCTCTTGACTAGAGGCTTTGTAGACTATGTAAACTAAAGTGTGGTCATGTCTCATACATTAGCCACCGTGGCCCCAATGGCCTAGCTATACGCATCTCCTTTTAGATTGATATTACCGTTTATCTTCTTAGAAGCATGCCAAACATAGAAAATTCCTTAAAATGTGTATACAAAGGACATAGATATAGGTTGGTTCTCCCATGCTTTATCGGCAACGGGTGTCAGTCCGCCCTAACAGGACTTTGGTGTGTGACAAAATTGGTATCAGAGCGGGTCATCCTAGGGAGTTTACAAAGCCAGGTTAATGTAGAGTCTTGTTTATCGATGTGTTGTGCACCGCATTTATAAGCAGGAGGCTACATGGCATTTAGGAGTTGTTACTTTTCTTTCATTCTTTAGATCGTGCCATAGAGCTAGGTGAATTATGTCTAACTCCTGAATTGTTTTGTACAGTGAGCAAGTATGCCAGAATCTAGGAAGAACAAAGGTAAAGGAAAGTCAGTAGAAGTGGGGGCTATTTCGCCTAGTCAGATGACGCAACAAAATGAGGCTCAAGATGAGTCTCTGTCGCGTGCATCTTTAACCCTTTCATCTCCTGATGAACCCAGGAATAGTGAAATTCCCACAGAACCACCTATCGATGCTACAGTATAGGATTTGAGAAATGTAGTTCAACTACTGACTCATATAGTTGTTGGCCAAAGACAAGAAGGTCCAGTTATGGGTGCAGGTGGTACAAATAGGGCAGCTGACATGAGGATACGGGACTTCCTTAATTTGGACCCTTCAGCCTTCACTGGGTCTAATCCTAATGAATATGCCCAAGACTTCATTGATCAGATTCAGCGCACTTTTAATGTTATGCATATCAGCGGTACAGAAGCTGCTGAGTAAGCAACATATTGGTTGAAGGGTGTGGCTATATTATGGTATGAAGCGTGGAAGCAGTCCAAAGATGTAGATGCACCCCTGACTACCTGGAAGGAGTTCAAAGAGGCCTTTATTGATCATTACTTGCCATTGGAGATTCAAGAGGCCCGTGCAGATCAATTCCTGAATCTCCACCAGGGGAATATGAGCATGAGGGAGTAGAGCCTCCAATTTAATTTCCTGTCCAGGTATGCTCCTAATGTAGTTGTTACTATGGCAGATAGAGTTCATCGGTATGTGGATAGATTGGATACATATATGGTCAGAGACTGTACTATTGCTTCCTTGAATAAATACATGGACATAGCAAGGATGCAAGATTTTGGCAAGAAATTGGAGGACCAGAGATAAAGAAGAAGGACATGCGAGTCGGAAAGGGCGCAATCTAAGAGGACCAAATCTTTAGGGCAGTTTACACTATCCCAAGGTGAGTTTAGGCCTCGGTTTTCCAATAGACCACCTAGGCCATCATTTTCCTATTCTGCAGCTAGTGCTCCACCACAACTTCAAGGGTCTAGAAGTAACCAGTTTGGTCAACAAGGTGAGGGACAAGGTTCACGGACAACATGAGGATCGGCAGGCCAATCAATAACTCCTAGGCAGCCTTGTAAACAATGTGGAAGAAATTATCTAGGTATATGTCATGTTGGGACAGATGGTTGTTATTGGTGCGGTACGCCAGGGCACATAATGTGAGATTGCCCGAGGAGGCGTATGGGTGAGATAACACAACCTACTGGGTCAGCTATGGCATCATCATCGTCAGTTCCTCTATTATGAAGGGGCCAACGAACACCTATAGGTCGTGGTAGAGGTGTTAGAGGGGCAGCTAGCTCTAGCAGGGTCTTGAATCGCACTTATGCTTTGGGGAGTCGGCAAAATTTGGAAGCTTCACCTGATGTGGTCACAGGGTGCCAAGTGCTTTTCAAAAATTGATCTGAGATCGGGGTATCACCATGTGAGGGTATAGAGGAAGATATACCTAAGACTGCTTTCAGAACACGGTACGGTCACTTTGAATTTCTTGTTATGTCATTTGGGCTAACGAATGCACCAACAATTTTTATGGATCTGATGAACAGGGTATTTAGGACATTCTTGGATGTGTTCATGATTGTATTTATAGATGACATTTTGGCATACTCAAGGTCACAAGAGGACTATGCAAATCACTTACGACAAGTGTTGCAAGTTCTTCGAGATCGATAGTTGTATGCCAAGTTTTCTAAATGTGAATTTTGTCTAAAATCAGTGGCATTCTTGGGTCATATTGTGTCTGAGGAGGGAGTAAGTGTTGATTCACAATAGATAGATGCTGTGAAAGATTGGCCAAGGCCAACGACGCCCATGGAAGTTCGGAGCTTCCTAGGGTTGGCAGGTTATTATAGGAGGTTTGTTGAAGGTTTTTCTTCCATTTATGCACCTTTAACAAAGTTGACACATAAGGCAACCAAGTTCCAATGGAATGATACATGTGAAAGGAGCTTCGAGGAACTGAAAAATAAGTTAACTTCTGCACCTGTGCTAGTACTTACAGAAGGCACTGAGGGGTATGCAGTGTATTGTGATGCTTCAGGAGTTGGCTTAGGGTGTGTGTTGACACAGCATAGTAGGGTAATTGGTTATGCATTCAGATAGCTATGACCATATGAGAAGAATTACCCAACTCATGATCTTGAGCTAGCAGCAATTGTATTTGCTTTAAAAATATGGCGCCACTATTTATATGGGGTTCATGTTGACATATATACGGATCATAAGAGCTTGAAATACATCTTTAAGCAGAAAGATCTAAACTTAAGACAACAGAGATGGTTGGAGCTGATAAAGGATTATGATGTTGATATACTATACCATCCAGGGAAGGCAAATGTTGTAGCCGGTGCTTTAAGTCGTAAGGTAATCATGACTACTAGTGATCAGGCCATGGTGAGTCTGTGGCCAAGTATCTACAACAGCTAGCTAGTTTAGGAGTTCACCTTCTTGAAACCCTAAAGGAAGGGGTTATTGTATATAATGCAGCGACGTCTTCATTAGTAATGGAGGTGAAAGAAAAATTGTTCGAGGATCCTATTCTACGACAGCTTAAAGGAAAAGTGAGTCAGGGTACGATAAGGGCTTTGAAATTACACAAAATAGAGTACTATATTGCCAAAATATATTATGTGTGCCTGATATTGATGGGTTAAGAAAAAGGATAATGGAAAAAGCCCACCATTCCCGATATTCCATCCATCCAGGATCGACTAAGATGTACCATGACCTGAAGGGAGTGTTTTGGTGGGGAGGCATGAAAAAGGACCTTGCGGAATTTATGGATCAAAGTCCAAATTTCCAACAAGTGAAAGTAGAACACCAAAAGCCAGGAGGTTATATGCAGTGTATAGAGCTTCCAACATGGAAGTGGGATATGATCAACATGGATTTTGTTACCAGGTTACCTCGCTCATATCAGAAGTTTGAATCCATATGGGTAATCGTTGATAGACTCACAAAGTCAGCACATTTCCTACCCATTATGAGTGATTATACAACGGAGGAGTATGCCAAGCTGTACCTCAAAGAGATAGTCAGGCTACATGAGTCGCAATCTCCATTATACCTGACCGAAGGACTCAATTCACTGCGAGGTTTTTGAAGTCTTTCCAAAGGAGTTTGGGTACACAAGTGAATTTGAGTACAACTTTCCACCCTCAAACAGACGGTCAAGCAGAATGCACTATTCAGACACTTAAGGATATGTTGCGAGCTTGTACATTGGATTTTAAAGGTAGTTGGGTGGACTATTTGCCACTTATTGAGTTTGCCTATAATAATAGCTACCATTCAAGT
>JAOTQR010032240.1:0-51664 GCA_025774065.1 Solanum ossicruentum | reverse complement strand
ACCATGTTCTGAAAGCAGTCTTAGGTATATCTTCCTCCTTCACCCTCACTTGGTGATACCCTGATCTCAGATCAATTCTTGAAAAGCATTTGGCACACTGTAACTGGTCAAATAAATCATTAATCTTGGGGGATGGGTATTTATTCTTAATTGTCACCCTATTCAATTGTCGATAGTCGATAGCATTCTCATGCTGCCATCCTGTTTGTGTACAAATAGCACTGGTGCACCATGGAAGACACACTAGGTCTTATAAAACCCTTCTCCAATAAGTCTTTCAATTGCTCTTTTAATTCGCGCAACTCTACCGGGGCCATTCTATATGAAGGGATAGAAATAGGTTGAGTGCCTGGAAGTAAGTCAATACCAAAATCTATTTCTCATTTAGGAGGTAAGCCTGGAAGTTCATCAAGAAACACATCACCAAATTCATTCACTACTGGGACTAATTGAAGAGTTGGCGATTCTGCCTCCATATCCCTTACTCTAACTAAATAACATATATACCCCTTAGATATCATCTTTCTGACCTTAAGATAAGAGATAAACTTCCTCTTTGGTGCCCTAATACTTCCCCTTCACATTCAAGAACTGCCTTATTTGGAAAGTGGAAGTACACTTTCTTAGTTCGGCAATCCACAGTGGCATAGCAAGAAGATAACCAATCCATACCCATTATAACATCAAATTCCACCATTTCTAACTCAATAAGGTCAGCCAATGTGTCACACTCACAAACAGTTACTACACAGCCATAGTGAACCCTTCTAGCCATAATAAATTTACCGGTTGGTGTAGACACTTCAAATGATTTATTTAATAATTTGGGTATTCTCTTAAGCTTCCCAACAAGTAGTGGGGTAATGTATGATAGTGTAGAATCAGGGCCAATTAATGCATATACATTATGAGAGAATATGGACAATGTACTTGTGACCACATCAGGTGAAACTTCACTAGAGCATAAGTGCGATTCTGGACCCTAGTAGAGCTAGCTGCTCCTCTAACACCTCTACCACGACCCATGGGTGCTTACTGAACCATACCTAATGGAGGAACTATTGCTGATGATGCAACAGCTAACCCAGTAGATTGTGCTGTGTCACCCGTACGCCTTCTTGGGTAATCTCTTATCATGTGCCCTGGTACACCACACCAATAACAAACATCTGTTACAACACGACATATACCCAGATGATTTCTTCCATACTGTTTATAGGGCTTCCTAGGAGTCACTGGCTAGCCTGCCGATCCTCCTGTTGTCCGTGAACCTTTTCCCTCACCTCCTTAACCAAACTGATTACTTCTAGACCATTGAAGTTATGGTGGAGCACTGGCTGCAGAATAGGAGAGTGATGTCCTAGGCGGTCTATTAGAAAACTGAGGCCCAAACTCACCTTGGGACGGTGTAAACTGCCCTGAAGACCTAGTCCTCTTAAACTGCGCCCTTTCTAACTCCTGTGACCTTCTCCTTTGCCTTTGATCCTCCAATTTCTGTGCAAAAGCTTGCATTCTTGCTATATCCATGTCTTTATTCAGTGAAGCAATGGTACAGTCTCTGACCAGATATGTATCTAATCTATCCACATATCGATGAACTCTATCTGCCATAGTAACAACTACATTAGGAGCATACCTAAATAGGGAATTAAATTGGAGACTATACTCCCTCATGCTCATATTTCCCTGGTATAGATTCAAGAATTGATTTGCATGGGCCTCTCAGATCTCTAATGACAATTAATGGTCAAGAAATGCCTCTTTGAACTCCTTCCAAGTTGTTGGGGGAGTATCTATATCTTTGGATTGCTTCCAAGCTTCATATCACAATATAGCCACACCCTTCAACCTATATGCCTCTAACTTGATAGCTTCTGTACCACTCACATACATAACATCTAAAGTGCGCTGAATCTGATCAATAAAGTCTTGGGGATCTTCATTATGATCAGACCTAGAGAAGGCTGGAGGGTCCAAATTAGGTAAGTCACATATCCTCATGCCAGCTGCCCTATTTGCACCACCTGTACCCATAACTGGATCTTCTTGTCTTTGGCCTTGGATAACAACTATGCTTGTCAATAGTTGAACTATATTTCTCAGATCCTGTATTGTAGCATCAATAGGTGGTTCTAGGGGATTTCACTATTTCTGGGTTCATCAGGAGCTGGAGGGGTTAAAGATGTACGTGACAGAGACTCATCTTGAGCCTCATTTAGTTGTCTCAGATGACTGGGAGAACCAACGTGGACTAGTGTGTGCATTATCTCCGGGTTGAGGCTAATGTTGTGGTTGATGCTCTAGGTAGGGTGTTTATTGGTAGCCTAACATTGTGGATATTGGTGGTAAAGAGGTGACTAGCGGGGTCCATTGGTTGGCTAGATTGGTAGTTAGGTTGAAGGAAGTTGAGAATGGTAGTATAACATTTTCGATGGTTCCAATTTCCTTTGGTTGGAGAGGTCTAGTTAAGCAAGGCCTTGATTTCGCCTAATTAGGGTTGGAAGTTTTAGGAGAAAGATGATAGAGTGGTAAGTTATCTTCCAAGGGGGACAAGTGGATTAGGTGTGGTTAATGTTGAAAAATGAGTTTTGTTCATGAGTCCTTATAGAGTGTAGAAGAAGATTGGTAAGATTGCATACGAATGGGACTTGCCTATGGATATAGTGATGGTTTGTCCTGTTCTTCATGATTCTAGGTTGAGGGGATGTGCTGGTGACTCTAGTGCTATGGAACTCACTGAGATTGTGGAAGAGGTCCGATGGAGGTATTGGTTGGAAGGGTTGAAGAAGTTGGTTTATAAGGGTGTAGTGTTTGTAGAGGTTCTTTGGAAGAATTGTCAACTCGAAGGTATCTCTCGGGGAGACGGAGTAGGTATGAAGGAGTAATATCCATGTCTCTTTCATTCTATTTAAGCTTATTATAACACGTCAAGTCCTTTTATGATTCCAAGTCTTATGTTTCATCCCCTATTCATTGCATGCATTCATGTTTATGTTGACAAGTTTAAGTGTATTGTTGTATTCTTATTGGGGCTGATTTATTCATGATAACTCTTCTTATGTACGTTTCTTTGAAATTCGAGGATGAAATATCCCAAGGAGAAGAAATTGAAATTCCCCACACTTGCCTAGGAATGCGCCCATAATCAGAATTCCCTTATATCTCAAATCAGGGATATTTAAACACCCCTCCACGTAGCTCGGAAAGACCCAATAATGCACTTCTTTCAATATCTCAAAAATCCATGGAGCATTTTACAAATCTGACTTCATATTCTTTTTCAAAGGGAAATATTATGTGGGAAAAGAGTACCTACAAGATATACTTTGTCCGTGCCAAGAAAAATAATTTTTCGTGAAACTTCACAAAAACAGTAGTTGTCTTCAACAGGTCCGCGATGCGGACCCAACGTGGACTAGTTCTTAAATTTCTGAAAATTGTTCTTTTTACTCTAGGGCAATTGGGTAATAACTTCATACTTATATACATGAAAATCACTCATTGTCAAACTGTTTTGAGCCCTAAAAACCAACCAAAAACCTTTTAATTTCTCTCTAATCTTCATCAAATTCTCCATCCCTTCTTAAGGATTTCAAAAAGTCTTGTTGGAATTCAAGTAAACCAAGTCAATACCAAGTCCTCCTCAAGAGTCAAGAGTCTCAAAACTTATCTGTACCTAAGGATTTCATTCATGCTTCAAGCCTCCATTTCAAATCTTCCTCAAGAAACTCTCCAAAGTCAAGGTTCGTTGATTTCTTTCATAGTTTCCTTTCGCCCATGATACCCAAGCTTCTTTTAACCTAAAATTGGATAATTTAAAGTTTATTTACTCATGGGTCGTACTTATTCAGAATTTCACTGCACACTATGTTGGGGTTTCATGAAAGTGTGATTGTTTAGCATGTTTTGAACTATAAATCTAAGATCTATTGTGAGATTTGATAAAGGGTTTTGATGTATATTGCTTAAGGGTGTTACCAAGTACCTATTAATGGTTTTACAATGAATTTTCTAGCATGATTTCACTCTTGAATTGCATGATTTTACACTAGCATTACACACACCAAATATTCGATAAATTTCCTTTTTAAGGATTCTTTAGGAGTTGATGATCTATTGGATGATTTATGATCCAAGTGACTCTATTATGATTATGAGCTTTGTAAAGATATGTTCAACAACAACAACATATCCAGTGAAATCCCACAAATGGGGTTGGGGGAGGGTAGAATATACACAAACCTTACCACTACCTCATAGAAGTAGAGAGGTTGTTTCCTGGGAACCCTCATCTCAAAACCCATAAGCAGAAAGAACTAGATCTGACAAAAACGAAAGGGAAGGGAACAGAAAGATCAAGTAATAATGAATAACACATGACAATATGTAAATATGATAAAACTAACACATAATATGACATGATAATGAGAACACATGATAAAAAACACGTCCTCTACCTAGCCCTACTATACCCCAAGGCCTTGCATCCACCTAATCCTACCAATTAGCATGCTACTCTAATTTGCGACCTCCACTTCTTTCTATCTAAGGTTATGTCCTCAATGAGATGAAGCTCTACCATATAATGTCTAATCATCTCCCCCCAGTACTTCTCTGGACTACCTCTACCCCTCCGTGTATCTCCCAAAACCAACCTCTCGCACCTCCTAATAGGAGCATCCATACTCCTTCTCTGCATATGTCCAAACCATTACAGTCTTGCTTCCCTTATCTTTTTGGCCACTGGGGCCACCTCTAGCTTCTCCCGAATGGTATCATTCCTAACCTTTTCACTCCTGGTGTGACCACACATCCATTTCAGCATACCAATCTCTGCGACATGCATCTTTCGAACATGTGCATTTTTAATTGGCCAACACTCCACCCCATAAGAAACAATAGTCTAATCACCACTCTGTAAAACATACCTTAGAGTTTTTGTGGTATCTTCTTGTCACAAAATACTCCAAATGCAAGCCTCCATTTAGTCTGTGCTGCCCCAATATGATGTGTGACATCATCATCAATATCACCACTACTCTAGGTGATGGACCCAGATACTTAAAGTTTTTCCTCTTGGGTATAGGTTGAGTGGGAAGCCTCACATTAAAGTTTGCTTTTCCCTCACAACACTGAATTTGCACTCCAAGTACTCAGTTTTGGTCCTGCTTAATTTTAATCCTTTCGACTCAAAGGAGTATCTCAAGGCCTACAACCTATCATTAACTTTAGTCCGAGTCTCATCAATCAAGACTATGTCATCTGTAAATAGCATAGCACATGGTACCTCCTCCTGAATAGACCGCGTCAGCTCATCCATCACCAAGGCAAACAAGAAAGGACTCAACACAGATCCTTGATGGAGTCCCATCTCAACAAAAAAAATACCCCGAATCTCCTACCACCATTCTTACCTGAGTTTTAGCTCCATTGTACATGTCCTTAATCACCCTGTTATATACCATATGGACACCTTTCACCTCTAGACATTCCATATGACTTCCCTTGGGACTTTGTCATATGCCTTCTCGATATCAATGAACACCATATGAAGGTCCTTCTTTCCTTCCCTATACTTCTCCACTAACCTCCGAACAAGATGAATTGCTTCAGTAGTCGACCGTCCCAGCATGAATCCAAACTGATTCTCTAAGATAGATACTACTTTTCGCACTCTCATCTCCACTACTCTTTCCTAGACCTTCATTGTATGGATTAACAACTTGATACCCTTGTAATTATTACAGTTTTGAATATCTCGCTTATTCTTGCACAATGTAACCATTGTACTCATCCATTCATTAGGCATCTTGGCAGTCCATAATATCATTGAATAGTTTAGTCAACCACTCAATGTCATCCTTTGACAATGTTCTTCCAAAAGTCTATCGGAATCTCATCGGGCCCAGTCGCCCTCCCACTTTTCATCCTACTAATAGCCCGTCTTACCTCCTCAATTCTGAACCGCCTGAAATACCTAAAATTATGATGGTTTTCAGAGTGTGCCAACTCACCTAACTCCATATCTCTATTGTATTTTTTCATTTAAGAGTTTATGAAAGTAAGCTTGCCACCTTAACTTAATGGACGTGTCATCTACCAACACCTCGCCCTCCTCATCCTTAATGCACTTCAATTGATCCAAGTCGCGAGCTTTCCTTTCTCTTACTTTAGTGAGCCTATACAATCTCTTGTCCCTGCCTTTATTACATAGCTCCTCATAAAGATGCTCAAACGCTGTTGACTTATCGTCATTGCTATCTTTGCTTCTGACTTGGACGTCTTATATATTACCTTAAGCTTTTGCTTTTCATCTTCATCCCTACACTCTAACCACTCTGTGTAAGCGACCTTCTTATCTTTCACTTTACCCTGAACTTCATCATTCCACAACTAATCGCCCTGAGGTCCACTAAAGGTCCCTCTTGAAACCCCTAGTACCTCGGTAACTACCTTTCTTATGTAACCAGCCATCATGTCCCATATACTGTTCACATTACCTTTACTACTCCACGCCTCTAAGTTTCTCAACTTTTCTTCCATCTCTCGAGAAAGGGAAGGAGTAAGGTCTCCCATCTAATCCTACGGTGGGCATACATAACCTTCTTCTTCTTTTCTCTCTTGATCTCCACATCCATCATTAAAAGCCTATGTTGAGCGGAAACATTTTCACTCGGAATAACCTTGCACTTCTTACATAGACTTCTATCGCCCTTTCAGAGAAGTAGGTAATCTATCTGAGTCTTAGCTACCGTACTACGGAAGGTAATCGAGTCATTTTCTCTCTTTGGAAACACGAGCGAGCAATCACTAACTCAAAGGCTTTGGCAAACTCCAAGAGAGACGTCCCACTTCCATTCCTCTACCCAAAACAAAAGCCTCCATGAACATCTTCAAACCTGCTACCAGTTGCTTTGATATGCCTATTAAAGTCACCCCCAATCAAGATTTTTTCTATCTTCGGTATGCCTCGCACAACCTCATCCAGATCCTCCCAAAAGAGCCTTTTGACTTCCTCATCTAGGCCTACTTGGAGCGCATAAGCATTAACTATGTTCACGACATGTTTACCAACCACGAGTCTAATAAACATCATCCTATCGTTAACCCTCCTAACCTCAACCACATAATCCCTAAGATCCTTGTCAGCTGTTATACCCATACCATTTCTATCCCTAGAACCACCCGAGTACCACAACTTAAACACATCCACGTCCCGAGCCTTGGTACCTAGCCACCTAGTGTCCTAGACACATGCTATATTAATATGTCTCCTCTTAAGACACTTCACTAGCTCTATGGATTACCCTGTAAGTGATCGTATATTCCACGACCTGACCCTTAACCTGAAAAACCCTATGCCTCCCTTACCACCCCTACCCCTAGCCCCTGACCCTGGCCGATGACATGATCCTAGTCCACCATGAGATCTCGATGCCAGTAACTAAGAACTAAGAACTCTCCAATCTACAAAATCCAAAAAAATAATAAAATACAAGTAAAACAGTAAAACAATAAATAGTAAAACAATCTAGTGAATATACAAGTAAAACAGTAAACAACAAGAAAACTACCAACAATAGGAAGATACCCAAAAACCAATTATGCAATATGCGAGAATGAAAAATCGAAATAATCACTAAATGCTTAGTGAAAATAAGATATACAATTTCGAGAAGCAATACACAGAGAAGCACACAGATTAAAGCTTTAGGTTATCTTTTCTAACTTTGAAACAAATAGTAAAGATTAGTATATATATAACCATTAAGAACAATTGTATGGAGTATTATTATATTAAATAAACAAATTGGGTCTAGGAGAAAGTTTTGTGAACAATTTGGAGTTAAACAGTGACCAAAAAATACACCAAATATTAGAAATGGTAGAATTGAGACAAGCGGAAACAACCAATGGAAGAAATTTGAACAATAAATATATACGAATGGGAAAATGGAAGATATCACCTGAATAGTTTTGTCTCTTACAAGATTCCGATTGAAATTGGAACTAGGCATCGCCAAAAAATACCTTAAATCATCGGAAAACTCTATGTGTCTGCATTCATTTCTTGAGAGAATCTGACTGGGACTTTGCCTGAGAAGTACAAAATCACAGTAGAAGAAAATGGCTAGTCGCAACAGCGGAGGACCGGTAGTGTAGTTTGATTGGAAAGCGAAGCCGGAAATGACAGATGGCTAGATCTAAAGAGAGATTACGCCTATGTTCAGAATCTTGAGGCAAAGTTTTTGATATTAAAAGTTGAAACCTTGATTAAGTGCCATCACTGGGCAATGATGATGATGAAACTTATGAGAATTCCTCACAGCTTGAAAGAATCTGACCAGAAAATGGTTAAATGCATCTCCGAAATCTGGAATTCTTATCAATATCGTCGCCAAAACCTGGGAACTTTTGATTTTCTAGATGCCGGAGATGCCATTGTGGGTCTGACTAAGTGCAATGAGTGCAATTTCTTGTGAGTAAAGTTGCCGAAAAACCAATAAAGAATGAAAAAAAGGCGTCGAAAAACCCTTACAACGATGGAGACGAGAAAAAACGCCTAGAGACCAGAGAGTTCAAAACTAAAGTGAATTCAAAAAACTGAAGTGAATTAAAAAAAACTGAAGATATGTTCAACTTATGAAAATGTTGATGATGTTGTAAATCTGGGTTTAAGCCCTTTCTTAAAGATTTTACCTCTTGTGAGCCATTTAATGTTGATGTTGATGCAAGGGTAATGTTTGATGATGAACTAATCTTATGTTTGAAGTTGGGCTAACTATTAGAGGTCAAGGATGTTTTAGAACTACTCGTGTCATCATTCTATGTTTGTCATAAGTTACTAAAATATGATTATTATAAGTGCTCCATGGGCTTAGACTTAGAACCGATGGATGGAGGGTTTGCTCTCTTTCCTTGAACTATGTGCCACCATAAGATTATGTTATACCCTAGCAATACTAGTGGATCCACTTAGTACACTATCTCTTGAGGTTCTTCCCGAAATTGGGTCGTGTTCCCATAAGGTGAAGTTCTTAATGAAATCCATTCCAAAATTGGGTCATCTTCCAGTAAGGAAGGTTAATTCATATGAAATTAGGACATGTTACTGTAAGATTGAACTGTGGATTACCTTGGCAAGTAGACCACCTCTTTACCGGTGAGGGATAATCATCGGGATTCGAAGTTATAACTCGCTTGGTCCTATTCTATGTCAGTTGAAGTCTCTTCCCAGACTTATGTACTACGTTCTATGCAATTTGACTCATTTACAAGAATGTTTTACTTCAAGCATTGATCATGCATATCATATTGTTATTATACAAATCCATTGCTTATAATTGTGCGTTTTGATTATGATGCCTATCTTTTGTTGCATTACATCACACATACTTAGTAAATTAAAATGTACAAATGCATTCTCTACGCCTACATGATGTTACCATGTTGGAATCGGTGCCCCAGTTAATTCTCCTCCTCATGGATAGACTGATTATTCAAGTTAGTGTTTGTTGAGTCCTTAGGTCCGGGGATAATATCTATCTTCTTTCATGCTTATGTTTCGATTATATCTTGTATATTTGGATTATGTATTGTCATTGCTTTGAGGGTGAGCCTGATTTCTTGTCTTAGCCCCATAAGCATCTATTTTTAGAGGTGTTTTTAAACAAGTTATGTATTATGCTTGAGCTTGACTCATCTATGATATTTATGTATCGCTTCCTCTTTATCTCTGACTCCCTTAGTCTCAATTCCCCTTTTTTTATGTTGTCTCTTATTGTCATTTTTAATTGCATCCACGACCAAAGATGTGTAATGATAAGATATGAGGCTTGTTTGGTGTTCCTTTGGGTTCCACATTCACCAGTCACGTCTGGGCCTTAGGCTTGGGTCATGACATTGATGTCTCCTAAGTTACACCTCCTTTTTAGATGATTAAGTGGTCACTATAAAGATATAGAACCTAACCAAGGTTAGAGTTGAACCCTTAGGGAATATATAGACTCAAGAGAATTTAGTGATCGCAATTCGAGTGACTAGCCAACTTACCTCCCCAAAAGGGGGGAGGGGTTGAAATAATGAATGAAAAATAAAATTAAACTAAGTAACGCAAGAGAGAAATCAATATTGCGAAAAACTAGGTATTATGTTCCCCATAATTCCCCAACATAGTATCACCGGATAACATAATTCTTTTCTAGTTTGTGGCATGCAGGATTGTAAGTTATGTTCACCAAGCCCTTTTGTTAAAGGTGAGTGGTGAATTTCACTATATGACTTGCCCCTTCTCCATAGTGTGCATTACCAACCCTTACCTATAAGTCCCAGTACAACCTCTCTTTGTCCCAGTTTGGTTGATTAGGTGAGAACACATCAATCGAATTTTGTTAATTAATCACTTTTCCTATTCATCTACCTTGGTCTAGTCAGTAACATTAGGGATATACTAATGTTGGCCACTATCAAAAAACATGCAAAATGAAGAGAGTTAATTAATACATGCATATACATCTTCCAGGAATTATGAATTATCTTGTTTTACTTTGTTAGTTCTTCATGGTTCCCGCGACATTAGTTGTGGATTTAGCCACTCATGTTATGTATAGATGCAAGAATTATGGATTGATAAGACATAATTGAACACTTACATAATATAATTAAGAACAAGCAAATCTAACTTCAATAAGAATCACAAAGTTAAAGATAAAATTCAAACTCAAGTGTTCTCAAAGACTCTCTAATATTCTCTTACAATTTTCTCTCTCTAGTTACTATGTTCTCTAGGTACTGGATGAAAAATTCTGGAAAGTAACCTAAAAAACCTATTTATAATAAATAAAATATATGTCCTAAATAAAATAGGAGAACTCGTCCGCACGCTATACGAAAGGGGCTTATGGGCTGTATTGCAATCCACAACCCATAACTTGCGTCTCGTACTTCACTACTAGAAAATTTGAATTCCACTCTATGACACCGTTGATGACTCGTAAAGTGTTTTATAACTCGTAAAGATTGTTTCATTAGAACATACTTCAGAAAGTCCTAATCTCTAATCCTTAAGGCACGAACCATCTTCTATGACTCGTAAAACCTTCTATATCTCATCTGCATGTTCGTAGAATTCACTTCATAAAGTAGACCCTCATTGGAATTGTTCATGAAAGCACCCTATGACCCGTAGAAAGAACTACGACCCATAAAGGGTCTTGTGTAAGAGAAAAAACCAACAAGTTCTGAACTTTTTCCCAAAATCAAGGCCAACCTGTAATCCTGCAAATCTAAACACAAAAATACATAAAACCAACTAACATCGTATTGAGAACTCACTAAATTTCAAGTATTAAGCATCAAAAGTTATATATTTTGCCATCACATCAACACCCTCAGCAGAAAATTTTGTTGTTCCTCAAGCAACAGACTCAGTCTATATAGATAATATAGTAACACAGAGACCTCAACTCAATGACACACATTACATAAATCTCAAACTCATATACCCACACCAGCTTTTCAAAATATGATCAGATAGGCATCTAACAAACTAGTAAAAACTAGTGCATATGACAACACAATATGACAACTGAGGTACTATCAACAATCTACAATCACTGAAGAAGTCTAATGCTAACAATGCAATGCAAGTGTCTGTAAAGAAAGAAGTCCCATATCTGACATTCAATGATGTTTTCATGTATAACCTTGGGACTAAGCCAAATAATTCAGCCTTACAAAAGATATTCATATATCATGTCTAATACATAGGCCTACCCCTTACAAAAGATATTCATATAATCCTAAAGTTTGGGCAATTGGTGAAGTCTGAGTAGCTAATTTGTCCAAGTCATACTAAGACATTAAATTAGGCGCTACCTGGGAGGCAACCCAAGGTTTTTGATGTAATAGCATATTTATTAGGTTTATTTTTCATGTTCTGGATTCATAGGTAGTTTATTTTCTTGTATATGATTATAATTATGGACAATGGGTTGGTTACATATAGGGTAACAGTGTATTTTATGAAGACTATATAGGTAAGGACTAAGCTAGTCATTTTGGCAGAGAAAGAGCAGTAAGTTGAGTCTCTATGACTGTGTCTAGAATCGTAATGTAGTTTACGACTCGTACCCCATCTCATAGAGATTTCTAATAAGCAGAAAAATATGCATTCCAGTGCATGAACCAAATTTACAATTCGTAGATCAAACTATGAGTTATGAATGGAGCTCGTGGATCCTAGATAAGTTTTCTGAAATTTCGCTAAGTGTTGAGGGTTCTATGAAACCATGATCTATGAGCCGTCGAACCATCTACGATTCATAATCAAGGTTTCGTAGGGTCAGGCCCAGTAAAATGTCAGTTGACATAGTAAGTATAAAATAGAGGGGTTAAATAATTTTTATTCCACATTTTACCTAAAATTACAAAATCTATCCAAGTGTTGAGGGTTCTAGGAAACCATGATCTACGAGTTGTAGAACCATCTACGACTCGTAATTTGGGTTTTACAGGGTCAGGCTTAGTAAAATGTTCAGTTATATAGTAAGTATAAATAGAGGGGTCAAATAATTTTGATTCCACATTTGACCTAAAATTACAAAATTTATCCAACCTACACCACACCCTCAAATTTCAGACCACTGTCAACCCATTTTCTGGCGAGAATTCTGGCAGCCTAGGGTTTTTTGCCTACCCATCTCTCACATCTTCTTCAAGTTACATCTCAATTCTTTATGAGTATTTTGTTTAATTAAAACCCTTAATTTGCTTTGTCTAATTGATTGATTTGAAAATTTTGTGGGGCATGGTGTTTAGGCACGAAATCCTTGTTAAATTTGAAGTATGTTATGCGAAATTTGGTTGCCCTTAGTTGATTTGTAAATTGAATTTAGAATTGCGTATTTTGGCCGTACGAATGTTAATTATTTGTGCCAATTGAACCACCCACCATATGTGATTTAATGTTTTTTTGTGTGAATTGGTGGGTGATGACATAGGTATATGATATTGTTTAAATCATGTAGGAATGGTCGGAAGCATAGGATAATTCATGCTTAATAAGTTTGATAGGGCGTATGTATATAGAGCATGTTGGGGGTAAGGGTTTTATTATTAAAATCATGTGGGTGTGTGTTTTCTTGCTTCGATGTTGACAATTAGTTGGTTGAAATAGTCTTGTGGGGTCCGTGTGATGTACTTAGAAACTCAGGAGTCTGAGTTTTTTGGTTCACAAGTGGCTTTTACAACCAATGGAGTAATCCATGAGACATAATTGCCCCTCATGTAAAATTCCAGAAACTTGATGTTTTCGAGTATCCATCATTGGAGACCTTTTACGACTCATAGATCACTGTACGACTCATAGATAGGTCTCATAGATCCATGCCTAAATTTAATTACTCATTGGAATTTTTTGTGATCCCAGTCTACAACTCGTAAACTACTTTACAAGTTGTACCTGGCATCGTAGAATTTTTTAGTAACAAAAATTGTTCTGGACCACTGGTTTACAAAGGTTCTTAATGATTCATAGTACACACTATGACACATAAAGTTTCTTTCGTATAATACTTCTATAACTATACTCAGCTGAATTCTTGCATTTTAACTCTTGATTTGTAGGCTAACTGTGGTGCGTATGTGTTGATGTTTTAGTTACTATTGCCCCCAAAACTAAATATGATGCGATTCTAGCCCTAAAGGGAAAGGCTCAGGGATGAGCCATCGGATCTTTACATGTTCTATAAGTCCAGTGACTTCATGATGAATATGAGTTATCAACTATGTTATGAATTCGTTAAATTATCTGTGATTATGCAAGTATGAAGTTAAGACCTATTTCCAAGATTTTACCTCTTGTGAGGCTTTGATATTAATGTAAGGGTAATGTTTGATGATGTTCTATTCTCAAGTTTCAAGTTAGGATCAACATTAGAGGTGAAGTATGTTTGAGTTACTCATGTCATGATTCCATATTTATTGCAAGTTATTAAAGTGTTATTTTTATATGTATTCTGTGGGATTAGACTTAACACCGATGGATGGAGGATTTTCTCTCTTTCCTGGAACTATGTGCCAACATAGGATTATGTTATACCCTTGCTATACTAGTGTATCCATTTAGTACACTTTCTTTTGAATTCTTCCCTAAATGGGATGAGCACCCATAAGCTGATGTTTCTTATGAAATCCTTTCTGAAATGGGACAGGCTCCTGTAAGGAAGGTTACTTATGCGAAAATGGATAGGCCCCCGTATGGTGAATTATGGTTTACCTTGGAATGTAGAAAACATATTTACCGGTGAGGGGAAATCATCGGGATCCCAAGTTGTTGCTCTATTAGTCTTGTTGTAAGTCAGTTGACGTCTTTTCCCACACATGTGTTATGGTTTATGCAAGTTGAATGATTACAAGCATGTTTTACTTCATACATTAATACATTCCATATTGAGATTATGCTTATCTATTGCATATTACTATGCATTGTATCGTACATACTTAGTACATTCAAATATACTAATGTATACTTTTGTGTCACGAACAAAGCCTAGGGTCTAGACATGACACGGTGAATGGGAAACCCGAAGGAACCCTAAACAAGCCTCTTAACATATCATTACACATCCTTGTTCGCGGAAGCAAGTAAATAACAATAAGAGAATAGAATCAAGGGCATAGGGACTAAGGGAAATTTTTCATAACATAAATCATCAAAAGAGTCAATGCTCAAGCATAATACATAACTTTGCCATTAACACCTCTAAACTTAGAACAGAAATGGGAAATGGCCAATAAGATCAAAACCTTTCAAGAAAACTTTGAAAAAGAAATTTTCTTTGAATTTCCTAATGCATTTTGGGAAAGAAAAAGGCATTCCGTTGAACTCCCTTACATAACTGGCTTTGATGAAAAAGACATCCCCACTAAAGCTAGACCAATCCAGATGAATCACGATATGATGGAGATCTGTAAAAAGGAAATAAATCATTTATTAACAAATGGTATTATTTATCACTCCAGCTCTCTCTAGAGTTGTTTAGCATTTTATGTCAATAACAGCAATGAAAAGGAAAGAGGAGCTCCCAGATTAGTTATAAACTATAAACCTCTTAACTCTATCCTAAAATGGATTATATATCTAATTCCTAACAAAAAGGATCTTTAAAAAAGAACTTACAAAGCAAATTTGTATATTAAGTTTGATATGAAATTAGGTTTTTGGCATATACAACTCATCGAAAAGGATAAATATAAAATAGCATTCAATGTGCCCTTTGGACACTACGAATGGAATGTTTTACCTTTTGGGCTAAAAAATGCCCCTCAGAATTTCAAAATATAATGAACCAGATTCTTAATCATAACACTTACATGTCTATTGTCTATATAGATGATGTACTAATCTTTTCTGAGAACATAGATTCTCACTTTAAGCATATCAACACTTTATTCAAGGTTATTAAAACTAATGGCCTAATAGTAAGTGCTAAAAAGATGAAGCTCTTTCAGACATCTATCAGTTTTTTAGACCATGACCTTTATCAAGGCAACCACAAACCTATTTGTAGAGCCATAGAGTTCTCCAATAAATTCCCCGATGAAATTAAAGATAAAATCTAGCTCCAAAGGTTCTTAGGAAGCCTAAATTATGTAGCTGATTTTATTCCCACCATTAGGCAAATTTGTGAGTCCCTTTATAGGAGACTCAGGAACAATCCAGATCAATGGACTGAGTAACAAACCCATAGTGTTAAAAGGATCAAAGAATTAATCCAGAGCCTCCCATGCTTAGGAATACCTAATCCTGAAGCATGCCTCCAACATAGGATATGGAGGAATTCTCAAGAAAAAGCTTAGTCCAGAGAGTGGAGAGAAACTTGTAAGATTTACATCCGGAGTCTGAAACTCTGCTCTAAAGAACTATAACACAGTAAAAAAGGAAGTTCTTTCTATAGTGCTATGCATTACTAAATTTCAAGACGATTTAGTTAATAAAGAACTTTTTATTTGAGTAGATTGTAAATCTGCAAAAGAAATATTACAAAAGGATGTAAAAAATCTTGTTTCAAAATAAATTTTTTCTAGATGGCAAGCTCTACTATCTAGCTTCGATTTTCAAATTGATTTTATTAAAGGAGAAAATAATTCTCTTCCTAATTTCTTTACTCGAGAATTCCTACAGGGTCATGAAGCCAATAAGGCCTAACTCTCCATTCAAAGGAGCCAAATAAGAAAGGTAGATACCCTTGGCCCGACCTTTCGCACCAAGCCTAGTACAAATTAGGCCCTCCGTTCCTCCTGTGCCCTTACCAAGCAAGAACAAATTCTCAGTCTTAGCTGACCTTCCCAAAATTGAAGGCCCAAAGCCTGAGTCAGAGTCTAGCTCAAAGAATCGTTCTGTTCTATAGGACAAAAAGAGTTATGACATGAAAGTCCCCGAGTCTTTCGCCCAAGTAGTAGATTCTAGAATCACTACCCTATGATCGCAAGAATCAGCCACTTCTTCTAAAGAAGAAACCTTTGATTTTGTTACCTCAAAGGTAATACCCATCTTAGCTCTTGACAAAGACTAGGAAAATTGCGAAGTAGCAGATCTAGCCATGCCATGCTACAATAATAATAACTTTGTAGATAGCAAAGACCCTCTTCACACCCGATTGTTCTTTGAAGCAATTCATGTCAACACAGACTCTATTGAGGTAGAACATACCCATAGTGAACGAGACCCCAATTTCATTCAGTATTCCAGATGCACCATTAAGAGAATACTATCTCCTTTTAAATGGCCAGTAGATCATCTGCTCATACCAATACCATTAAGAATGCTTCATAGGCTCCAGACCTATAACTGGTACACCTACAAGGAAGCTTGGTTTAATTTCATGTACATTAGACCTAGTCATACTTGGTTTATCAAATACTGCCCCTAGTTAGTCAAAGTCATTATCCCTAGATGGTTCTATGAATGGTGGAAATACTTTGGAAGAACTCAAGGGATTCTTCCTAAGTAATTTCTGCAAAGGTTTGAAGAATTTCAAATTAAACAGGAAATATCAACCCTACCACTACACATAAAAATGTGCAAATACTACATCCAGAAAAGGATCTCCTACATTGTCGGTTGGAAATTCTCCATTATCGAGTCAGAAAGAATCAGGTACTTATCCAAAGAGATAAAGATCAAAGGATGGGTTCCAAGACCTAAACCACTCAGCAAAGGAAAAGCAGCAACTAGTCCGGCAAAGCTTTCTAAGGAAGAGCTCAAGAAGAACCTGAAACAGGCCCTCCAAACTATCGACAACTATGAAGAAAGTGCAATAACGCAACTCATTACAGAAGCTACCTCTTTAGGAGAAAGCAACAATGGAGATATATGTTCTCCAAAAGGAGTGGCACAGGCCTACAAGATTTCTATTATGAACAGGAAATTAACCCTTGAAGAAAAGTAGAGATTCAAAGAATCGAAATCACTTTTCTAAGAGGACATTTACTATTCCTAAAAGGAATCCTGACCAGGGTACTAGTACAAGACAAAAGCAAGGAACATGATACCCCACTATTATTACTTTTCTCGATGGGTATGACCACTAAGGTCTTGTGAGTGCTTATTTTACCACTACCTTCCAAAGGGTGGAAAAATTGATAAGCATGTGTCCGTAGGTCCACTTAGAAGGAATCTTATCCTTCACGCATCCACAAAGATCCTTATCAGCAAAGGCCCAGACTCTCTTTGTCAGCAAAATCTTAGCCGTCCACTTGTATGAACTAGATGCATTAGCTTTTCTTTTAGGCTCTATAAAAGCCTCCCCCTAAAACATCAAGAGGCATCAGAAAATTACCTACTCAATTTTCTCTGAGCCTTTCCCTTTGTACTCTCCATTGTAATTCTCCTTTAATGCAAGTTTTCAAGTTCTTTTAAGTAAGCTTCTTCTTTAATTTTGAATAATTTCAATTTAATAATTTATTATTATACTCTCTTTATGATCTAGTACAATTTTCCTTGACAAAGGTCATGGCCTAAAAATCTGATAGAAGTCTGAAAGAGCTTCATCTTCTTAGCACTTACTACTAGGCCATTAGTTTTAATAACCTTGAAGAAAGTGTTGAGATGCTTAAAGTGAGAATCTATGTTCTCAGAAAGGATTAGTACATCATCTATATAGACAATAGACATGTAAGTGTAAGGATTAAAAATCTGGTTCACTATATTTTGAAATTCTGAGAGGGCATTTCTTAGGCCAAAAGGTAAAACATTCCATTCGTAGTGTCCAAAGGGTACTTTGAATGTTGTTTTATATTTATTCTTTTTGGTGATTTGGATCTGCCAAAAACTTGATTTCATATCAGACTTACTACACAAATTTGCTTTGTAAGTTCTTTTTAAAAGATCCCTTTTCATAGGAATTGGATGCCTAATCCATTTTAGGATAGACTTAAAAGGTTTATAGTTTATAACTAATCTAAGAGCTCCTCTTTCCTTTTCAGCACTGTTATTGACATAAAATGCTGAACAACTCAAGAGAGAGTTGGAGTGACGAATAATACCATTTGTTAATAAATGGTTTATTTCCTTTTTACAGATCTCATCATATCGTGATTCATCTGGATTGGTCTGGCTTTAGTGGGGATGTCTTTTTCATCAAAGCCAGTTAAGTAAGGAAGTTCAACGAAATGTCTTTTTCTTTCCCAAAATGCATTAGGAAATTCAGAGCAAATTTCTTTTTCAAAGTTTTCTTGAAGGGTTTTCATCTTATTGACCATTTCCGAGGTTTTTTAAAATTTGCTTAATTTTTTCAATCTTTATTTCTTGTTTTAAAAAAGAAATATGGTTAGAAAGTTTATTTAGTTTAAAAACCATTTTTTGTTTTATTAGGTTACTTTCTTCAAGAGAAAGAATATTTATAAAAGGAAAGAAAATCTTTTGATCATGATTGACCATATGAATACCACCAAAATTATTTGTATAAGGTTTTAACTGGTTAATAAAGGGTAGCCGAAGAATAATATCTTCATTGATATCTTCAGTTATTACGAAATCATTTGTAAAGCAGATATTATTATTGCAAATATGTGCTTTAGAAAGTTTTTAATTGATTTTCATCCTTTCTCTAGTGGCAGAGTAAAGACGTGAAGTACTTTTTTCTAAGTATTTTAGGGGAATTAATCCCTTAACAATAAAATTATGGTCAGCGCCACTGTCTAGAAGGCTACTTTGTTAATAACCAAATCCTTCCCTTTAACTAATTTTATGGGAATATGTTGACTTAATGATTTGATTGTAGAAATCACAGGTTTGTTCTCTTGGAGAGTATCATTTTGTCCTATTCTTCGCTAGGAAATTTGGGTTCAATTAAATTATTAGAAGAAGTTGATTTTTACTCTTCTTCTTTAGAGGAAGCATTTCTGAGTACATGGTCAGCAAGATTATTTAATTCTATATTACCAATTCTTGATTTAATTTCTTTAACTTCCTTAAAAAGAGGGTAACTTCTTCTCTTAAATTAGAAATGAAAGGTTCAATAGGTTTTTCAAACATGGTCATGACATTCTCCATACTAAAAGGCTCAAAGACCTTGGAAGAACTTTCTCCTTTAGAATTAACTAGAATCCCTTTTTAATTCTAAGAGATATTGGTTTTAGACTCGTCATCCTTAATATGATCTATGATGTCAAAAATGACTTCTTTCGAATCCTCTGAAATAATTTGGATTGTATTTCTCGTGCAATCACAAAATACATTGTTGCATGGACAATCTTCTCCAAACTGACTTTGCTCCGTCTCATAAGCGACGTTGATGTTTTCTTCGTCACTATAGTCTTCTTCTGAGGATGTATTTTCAAAAGATTTGCTTTATTCAAGAATAGAAAAGAGTTTCTCTTTAGTACTTTTGTCCAGTCCTGAGAAGTTAATTTTCTTCTTTTTCTTGGAAGATTTGCATTGATTAGCTCGATGGCCATTTTTGCCGCAGTTCTAACAAACATCTTCTTTAGATGCAGGCCTTCGCTTTTTGAGTTTTCTTTTAATAGATTTTTTAGGATTATCTTTAGAAGTTTTTCTCCTAGTTTTGTGGGAGGATTTTTTAGATAATTTTTTTATCCCTTTTTGAAGGAGGAGAATCTACCTTGGTAAACCCAAAGTCTCGACAGAAACTTCCTAGCTCTTTGTTAGAAGATTTTTCAACTCTTTTGAGTTGATTTTTGAGTTTAATGTCTGTGCATAACTCAAGGACAACAGTATTAATGAAACTGGTGATATCTCCATACTTCACTTGGCTATATGGGATTTTGCCTTCACATCTGTCTTTAATTTTTGTCCTTACCTTTTCTGCAAATAGTGAAGGTAGCCCGCTAGTGAAGCGTTCCTTCCAAAAATCACTATAGCATTAAGGCCTAATCATTACTTAGACAAGAAAATTGTCTTTATACCATTTGAAATCGATTAATTTTTGGCAAGATAGATTTTTAAGGATTTCTAAGCTCCTATCTTGAAATAATTTGGGTTCTCCCACAAAATGTTTAGCTATGTGGTAAAGAAGTCTAGCGCAAGCATCTTTTTTGGGTTGTTGGGTCGAGATTTATGTGCCAACTTCAACTTCTACAACTGTTCCAATTGTAGTGGCATTGTAAATGGTGTTCTTGACATTATCTGAGAAATAATTATTCCACTGATGTCTGAGCATTCCGGTAAAACCAGATGTTATCATGGTAGCAGCTTCTTTATCAGATGCTCCTCTGACTTTGTAGGTTGTTATAGAAACTTCCATTTCATGGAGTTTATTGTAGATCTGGTGTTCAGTCAGACCGTCAATATTCCATTCTGTTATGCTTCTTCCTTCATGAGAAGAGGATGAAAGAAAAGCATTTTCTTCAAATTGAGTGTCTGGGAATGAAGGTCTCCTATAGTAATTTGTCCGATTATGGTATCAGTCATTGGAGAGTTTAAGCAGAGTGTCCTCTTCAGTAAGAGTTTTGACACTTTCTTTCTATTTAGATATGCTAAATTTAGCTAATTTTTCATTGATTTGTTCAATGATTTTACTCAAAACTTCAAAATTGTCACCGAGTTTAGGAAATTTATCTTTAGAAAACTCTAGGTGTTTGAAGATGGAATTTGTTTCAAGGGTACTGCTAATTTTGCTAGTACTAGCTTTTTGAAGACTAGAAAAAATGGCCTTTTCTTTGGACTCTTCAATCTGTTAAGAGACGGTGTATAACAATCTATTGGTATAGTTGTTTTGTTCTACGAGCTTGTCCAAATCCTTGTTTAGAGGAGAAAGATGAGGTTTTTCACTTTTTAGCTTGAAAGGGGCTGCAAGGAAGATATCATTAGATTGAGGAATTTTTGTTCCTTCTAAGGGAGGTGTAGTAGACTCAATAGCTTTGTTGGATTGAGTATTCCATTTGTTAACCAAGACTTGAAGAGAATCTCTTTGCTCATCAAGTTTTCCAGTGATTTCAAACCACTTAAAGAACTCAATGTCATATTTGATTCTTTTCCTATCAGCAATCCATTCGTGTACTGGATCATAAAGAGAGTACAATAATAAATTAATAAATTGAAATTATTCAAAATTAAAGAAGAAGCTTACTTAAAAGAACTTGAAAACTTGCATTAAAGGAGAATCACAATGGAGAGTACAAAGGGAAAGGCTAAGAGAAAATTGAGTAGGTAATTTGTTGATGCCTCTTGATGTTTTAGGGGGAGGCTTTTATAGAGCCTAAAAGAAAAGCTAATGCATCTAGTGCATACAAGTGGACGGCTAATATTTTTGCGACAGAGAGAGAGTGGGCCTTTACTGATAAGGACCTTTGCGGATGCGTGAAGGATAAGATTCCTTCTTAGTAGACCTATGGACGTGTGCTTATCAGTTATTCCTCACTTTGGAATGTAGAGTTAAAATAAGCACTCACAAGACCTTTGTGGGCATACCCACCGAGAAAAGTAATAATAGTGGGGTATCATGTTCCTTGATTTTGTTTTGGAACATTACCCTTGTTAGGATTCCTTTCAGGAATAGTAAACGTCCTTTAAGAAAATTAATTTCGATTCTTTAAATCTCTACTTTTCTTCAAAGGTGAATTTCCTATACATAATAGAAATCTTGGTAGGCCTGTGCCATTCCTTTAGGAGAACACATATCTCCATTGTTGCTTTCTCCTTAAGAGATAGCTTCTGTAATGAGTTGCATTACTACAGTTTCTTCATGGTTGTCAATATTTTGGAAGGCCTACTTAAGCTTCTTCTCAAGCTCTTCCTTGGACTGCTTTGCTGGAGTAGCTGTTGCTTTTCCTTTACTGAGTGGTTTGGGTTTTAGAACCCATTCTTTGATCTTATCTCTTTGGAAAAAATACCTGATTCTTTCTGACTCAGTAATGGAGAAATTCCAACTAACAATGTAGGAGACCTTTTCTAGATGTAGTATTTACACATTTTTATGTGTAGTGGTAGGGTTGATATTTCTTGCATATTTTGAAATTCTTCAAACCTTTGCAGAAATTAGCGAGGAAGAATCCCTTGAGTTCCTCCAAAGTATTTCCACCATTCATAGAACCATCTAGGGATAATGGCTTTGACTAACTCGGGGCAGTATTTGATGAACCAAGAATGACTAGGTCTAATGTACATGAAATTAAACCAGGCTCCTTTGTAGGTGTACCTATCATAGGTCTGGGGCCTATGAAGCATACTTAATGGTATTTGTGTGAGCAGGTGATCTACTAGCCATTCAAAAGGATATAGTATTCTCTTAATGGTGCATCTGGAATACTGAATGAAATTGGGGTCTCGTTCACTGTAGGTATGTTCTACCTCAATGGAGTCTGTGTCGACAAGAATTGCTTCAAAGAACAAATGGGTTTGAAGAGGGTCTTTGCTATCTTGAGTTATTATTATTGTAGCATGGCTTGGCTAGGTTTGCTACTTTGCAATTTTCATAGTCTTTGTTAAGAGCTAAGATGGGTATTACCTTTGAGGTAACAAAATCAAAGGTTTCTTCTTTAGAAGAATTGGCTGATTCTTGCGATCTTAGGGTAGTGATTCTAGAATCTACTACTTAGACGAAAGACTTGAGGACTTTCATTTCATAACTCTTTTTGTCCTGTAGAACAGAATGAATCTTTGAGCTGGACTCTGACTCAGGCTTTGGGCCTTCAATTTTGGGAAGGTTAGCTAAGATTGAGAATTTGTTTTTGCTTGGTGAGGGCAAGGGATAAAAGAAGTGCCTAAGTTGTACTAGGCTTGGTGTGCAAGGTATGGCCGAGGGCATCTACCTTTCTTCTTTATTTCCTTTGAATGGAGAGTTAGGCCTTATTGTCTTTATGACCCTGTAGGAATTCTCTGGTTAAGAAATCAGGAAGAAAATTATTTTCTCCTTTAATAAAATCAATTTGAAAATCGAAGCTAGATAGTAAAGTTTGCCATCTAGCAAAAATTTGTTTTGAAACAAGATTTTTTACATCCTTTCGTAAGATTTCTTTTGCAGATTTACAATCTACCCGAATAAAAAATTCTTTATTAACTAAATCATCTTGAAATTTAGTGATACATAGCACTATGGAAAGAACTTCCTTTTTTACTGTGCTATAGTTCTTTTGAGCAGAGTTCCAAACTCCAATGTAAATCTTACTAGTTGCTCTCCACTCTCTGGACTAAGCTTTTGCTTAAGAATTCCTCCATATCCTATGTCGGAGGCATCTGTCTCGACTATCATGAATGCTTCAGGACTATGTATTCCTAAGCATGGGGGGTTCTAGACCAATTCGTTGATCCTTTTAACACTATGGGTTTGTTCCTCAGTCCATTGATCGGGATTCTTCATGAGTCTCCTATAAAGGGGCTCACAGATTTGCCTAATGTTGGGAATAAGATCAGCTACATAATCTACCTAAGAACCTTTGGAGCTAGGTTTTACCTTTGATTTTATCAGGGAATTTATTGGACAACTCTATGGCTCTACAAATAGGTCTGTGGCTGCCTTGACAAAGGTCGTGGCCTAAAAATCTGATAGAAGTCTAAAATAACTTCATCTTTTTAGCACGTACTACTAGGCCATTAGTTTTAATAACCTTGAAGAAAGTGTTGAGATGCTTAAAGTGAGAATCTATCTTCTCAAAAAAGATTAGTACATCATCTATATAGACAATAGATATGTAAGTGTGAGAATTAAAAATCTGCTTCATTATATTTTGAAATTCTGAGGGGGCATTTTTTAGACCAAAAGGTAAAACATTCCATTCGTAGTGTCGAAAGGGCATATTGAATGCAATTTTATATGTATCCTTTTCGGTGATTTGGATCCGCCAAAAACCTAATTTTATATCAAACTTGCTATACAGATTTGCTTTGTTAGTTCATTTTAAAAGATACCTTTTGTTAGGAATCAGATGCCTAATCCATTTTAGGATAGAGTTAAGAGGTTTATAGTTTATAACTAATCTAGGAGCTTCTCTTTCCTTTTCAATGCTATTATTGACATAAAACGCTGAACAACTTCAGGGAGAGTTGGTGTGACAAATCATACCATATGTTAATAAATGATTTATTTACTTTTCACAGATCTCCATCATATCTTGATTCATCCGGATTGGTCTGGATTTTGTGGGGATGTCTTTTTCATCAAAGCCTATTATGTAAGGGAGTTCAATGGAATGCCTTTGTCTTTCCTAAAATGCATTAGGAAATTCGTAGCAAATTTCTTTTTCAAAGTTTTCTTGAAGGGTTTTGATCTTATTGACCATTTCCGAGGTTTTCAAAATTTGTTTAATTTTTTCAATCTTTATTTCTTCTCTTAAAAAAGAAATATGGTTAGAAATTCTATTTAGTTTAAAAACCATTTTTCTCAAAATATTGCCCAAAAATGTTCTTTGAAAGTACCCAGAATCATAATTTCCATACATCTCAAAATCCGTGCGTGATATTAAAACTTTGACTTCTTATTCTTGTTTAGGGGGAAAAATTGTGTGGAAATTGGGTTTGACCCTAATTTTAGAGAAACCATAGCAAAATTTAAAATTTCAATGTTTGCAAATTCCAGTGAATAAGCGTGCCCAAGGCAGGACATGCCCGGGGCGTGGAGAGGTGTCATTTTTGGCAAATTTTCTTGTCCCGATCTAAGGCCTTTGGATCTTGGGCCTAAGCCTTCCCATATATAAAAATACCCATACTTAGTCATTTTTCAACATCATATCATTCAAGACATTCTCCAAAACCCTCTCTAACACTTAGACAAATATTTCACCCAAAATTCAAGTGCCAAAACTTATTTCGGGTCTTATAGATGTCACTCAAGCTTCAAGTCTCCATTTCCAATCTTCATCAAGGAATTCTCTAAAGTCAAGGTATGTGAGTTTCAACCATTGGGTCCTTTATGTTTTATGAACTGAAGGTTTTCCCTTAGTCCCTATGCCCGTATTTCTACTCTTTGATTGTTGTTTAAAGGATGTGTAATGATATGTTAAGAGACTTGCTTGGGGTTCTTTAATGTTCCCCATGCACTGTGTCACATATAAGCCCTAGTTTGGGTTGTGAAAATCTGGGTTTCAGAGCACTAGGTTGTTAATGGTCCTCAGAGTCTAACACACTACATCAATTATAGTCTTATTCATGGTTGTGAAGCATGCCATGACAATGTGTAAGAGGTTATGAGGCATTTTAGGAAATGTTTCAGTTCTTCATGGTCTATATCGTGCCCTAGTTGTAAGGTACTGTTATTCCCTTAGCGAATGTTCTTTGCTCTTCTAATTGATTAACCATGCCTCTACAAAGAGGAAGACCAATAAGGGGTCTTGCACCAATGGGATAACAGGCTTATCCCACTCTTCAAGCTCCTCAAGAGGGAGGGGCTACAGAGATTGAGTTCTGAAAAGCTATCTCTATGTTGGCTCATGCCATGGCTAATCAAAATGGGCCCAAGCTCCTCATACTCTCACCCCGGCCTCAAGGGTAAGGGACTTCACTATAATGAATACACCGAAGTTCCATGGATCTAAGGTGGATGTAGATCCCCATGAGTTCATTGATGAGGTATACAAAGTTTTGATTATCATGGGGATGACTTGAAGGAGAGGCGGAGTTGGCAGCCTAACAACTCAAAGGTGTGACTCAAATTTTGTTTGTGTAATGGAAGATGGAGAGGGAAAATTATGATGCTATTTCTTAGGAGGAGTTCAAAGCCATTTTAATCAATTGATTCTTTCCACTTAAACTAAGAGAGGCAAAAGTGATAGAATTTATGAATATAAAGCAAGGATACATGAGTGTGAGGGAGTATGCCCTTAAGTTCAACCAACTCTAAATATGCTCCATAATTGGTTATCGATCCAAGGTCTAGAATGAATAAGTTTATGATGGGTGTATCCGATTTGGTGAATGAGAAGTGTCACGCCGCTATGTTGATAAGCGATATGAATTTGTCCTTCCACATGACTTATGGCGAGCAACTTGAGGGGGAGAAACTTAGTAAGAGGAGAAGTGAGGGGTTCATGAGTGCTTGATTTGATGGTGATTTCCGAGAACAAGAGTCTGACGATGCTCCAAACAAGAGGTTGGCTATTGATAGGGTTTCTAACTCCAAATGGCAAGATGACAATAATGGTAGAACTAATCCTAAGTGTGTAAGGTGTGGGAGGAACCATGGTGGCCCATGCTTGAGGAAGACCAATGCTTGCTATGGTTGTAGTGAAGTGGGTCACAAGCTAGTTGATTGTCTATATGCTTGAAGAAGGCGTAAGGGTGGTTGATTTCAAGAACAAGATGGTCATGTGATTTAAGAGGCCTAATATGGCCATGGGGGTGGTCCACGACTTAATCACTTCTAAGCTCTTCAAAAGAGGTAAGGGGTAGATAAGGCGCCCATGTTGCTACTAGTATGTTGAAGTTTACTTTGACCTTGATGTGTATGCATGGGAAGGTTTAGGTGTCCCTATTTCCTTCATTATTCCTTTGTTTGGTAGTGGGCTTCATGTGTGTTCTGAATTTTTATGTGAACTTTTTGGTTTCTACCCCATTGGTGAGTCTATTGTTGCTAGACAGGTCGATAGAAATTGTTCCATGTTCATATTGCATTAGGTCTCGCTTTGTGACTTATTTGATTTATTGTGGTGGACTTTCATGTCATTCTTAGATTGGATTAGTTGCATGCATATTGTATCTTCATTGATTTTAGGGCTAGTAATGTTAAATTTCATTTCCTTATTAAACTCGTCCTTGAGTGATAGTGAAGAGCTAGGTTCATTTCTTGTCTTAAGGTCCAATTGATCCATATTGGTTAAATTTAAAATCTTGTAAGAGTGGGAATGTTGAGTCTAAGGTTCTTCCTAATGGGTCAATTTCTGTGGTCAATGAGTCTTTGATATCCTTTTCGAGATTTTGAAATTGGGGTATTATCTATTGGTGTGACTAGTGTGCTGGTTATGTCTATCGGTCTCATTAATAGGGTCTTTAACCCCTACCTTTTTACATTTGTGGTGGTCTTTGGCGATGATGTGTTCATTGTTTCTGGAAGTGAGGAAGTGATTGTGAATCATTTGAGGGTGATGTTGTGAATTTCAGAGGAGGTGATGTTGGTTGCAAATTATGGGAAGTGGGAGTCTTTGGGGTGACAATGGGTGGTTAGAGAAGTACATCAGTTGACTATGTTAGGAATGAGGTTGGGTGAAGTTGAGAATGGTGGTGTAGTGGTTTCGGTGGTCCCGAAACTTCTTTGGTTAAAGAGGTCTAGTTAAACAAGGCCTTGATTTCTGTCTTCATAGGGCTGGAGGTCTTTGTGAAGGATGATAGAGTGGAGGTTTCTCCCAAGGGTGATATGGTGGTTTTGGTGCCAAAGTGGACTATGTACCCCATGTCAAAAAGTGGGTCTTTGCAAAAACATAGTCAAAAACATACACTAAAAGAAAGAGAGTATTTGCATATCATAAGAACCAAAGATATTGTCATCAGAGTTGAGGACTCATAAAACTTACTCTAAAGAGATAGTACTAGACATGTGAAGGAGGAGGATAATCAAGTAGATCCTCGATTCCTACATGGTAACATCATGTAAGCACAGAGTACGCATTAGTACATTTGAATGCAAGTGTGTCGGATGCAATGCAACAAGAGATAAGCAACATAACCAAAATGCATAATCATAAACAAAAGATAGTATATTAGTAACATGGCATGCATGATCAATACTTGAAGGAAAACATGCTTATATAGGAACATAGAACATGCGTAGGAAGAGACCAACATCATAGACCAAGCAACTTAGTACTTGGACACCAAGGCATGCGACCCGCTTAGAAGGTGAATGAGGTGTATATACCACTCATCTTTGGTATTACAGGATTTCCACCACCCAATAAGATGGATAAGGTATATACCCCTCATCTTTGATAGTATGAGATTGCCACAATCCGACAAGGTGGATGAGGTATATACCTCTCATCTTTGGCAGTACGAGATTATCACCACCCAATAAGGTGGATGAGGTATATACCCCTCATCTTTTGTAGTATGTGGTTGCCACCACTCGACAAGATGGATGAGATATGTACCCCCATCTATTGTATGGTGACTACAACAATATAGTTACTTACCATGAAATTAAAACATTCATACTTTACTTTCACTATCATAAAGTCCCTTGACTCATAGGATATGCAATAAATCATCAACAACTCAAGAACCTAATCCAAACATTTTATCAAATGCTCGGTAGGCATGCAATGCTATTGTAAAACCATGCAATGCAAGAGTGAAATTTTACAAGAAACTTGAAGTAAATCAACCCACAGATACAATGTAATACCCTCATGCAATATACATTGAAACCCTTCGTCAAATCTCAAAATAGATACTAGATTCATAGTTTAAAACATGCTTAAACATTTACACTTTTATGAAATTGCAACATAGTTCATAGTAAAATTCATAATAAGAAGACTCATAAGTAAATCAACTGAGAAACATGCAATTTATATAAAAAGGAAGTTTGGGCATCATGGGTGAAAGGACTCAATGGTTTAAACCCACATACCTCAACTTTGGAGAATTTCTTGATGAAGATTTCATTGAGAACTTGATTCTTGAGTGAATTCCATAAGATCTAAAATGAGTTTGGAACCCTTGATTTTGAGTGAAATATTGGTCTAAGTGTTTGAGAAGGTTTTGGGGAATGTCTTATATGATGTGGAGGTGAAATATGGCAAAGTATAGGCATTTTTTGGCATAGGAAGGCTTAGTCCCAAGAACTCAAGGCCTTAGACAAATTAAAAAAAATTGGCGACAAAAATAGACCAGCCTGCGCTCTGGCCGCATCGCGCTAGGGGTGCGGACCCCCACTATTTTTGGTGTAATTTGGAAATTCAAATTTTACTACGGTTGCTCTAAAATTGGGGTTAGATCCATTCTCCACTCAATTTTTCCCCCTAATCACAAATATGAAATCAGATATTTATATCACACATGAATTTTGAGATATATAGAAATTATGATTATTGGCATTTCTGAGGCATATTTTTAGGAAACTTTTGGGGTCGTTTCATTTTGACTACATGATATAACCATGCAGGGAACACAACCCTTCTTGATCATCCTCCACAAGGCTAGTCAGATTTCTCAAAGACAAGCTTGGTAGGTCATCAAGTTCGGGGACACTATCCACTTTCTTGTTATTTTAGACTTATTGAGTTGAACATTTGACATTATGACGATGAGTTCAGAAAGTGTCTTGGACCCAGCTCCAATCTATGTTTAGAGCTATTGTTGGAAAATTGATTGATCTATTCTTTGAGCTTTGAATTTTATGCTTTATAAATGTCAAGATTTCCCTTAGTCCCATTTTCTCTTATTTATGCCTTGTCCTATTGATATTTTGCTTCCGCGACTAAGGATGTGTAAATGATATACTAAGGGGCTTGTTTGGGGTTCCTTCTGTTCTCCAGTCGCCGTGTCACGTCTAGGCCCTAGGATTAGGTCATGATAATGGGCTTCAGTGGATGATAGACTCTCTTGGACGGTACTCCCCAACTATGGTGAAAGAGTTCTACACATAACACATAACCACTATCCAGCTCCTCTTCCTAAGGGGAAGAAACCCCTCGCTCAGCCCAGGATGACAGCGACACAAGTGAGGTGTCCAAGGGTAGACATATCATAGGAGACCATCCATTATATGTTATTTGGTCCTTAGTTCTAAGACCTTAGATCCATCACAGAGTTCGACTATAGGGTGGGAAGACCTCGAATCCACTAGTGATAAAGAACCCTAAGCGAAGAGCCACATTGATGAAATGGGTGGCAGGGTTTATTGTAGAGTAGGGTCCGAAACCTGCTTCAGTCACCACTCACTCGGAGCCTATTATCAAGACTTTTCTCACCTTCCTTGCAAAATTTTGGCGGGCTATTACTTGTTCACACATCCGGTCGATGCTTGCTGATAGCACTTTTATGTCGAAGTGTGAAGTTTTGGTTCCAACATCTTATCCGGCTATGATATTGATTGGGCCTACCTCATCTCTGAGAAAACTATGTGGCCGCACTGAAGAGGGACACCTCTATCCTTTTCTTGTGTTTGATCTAGCTATTCTTAGAGTCTAGGGTAAGGATACTACACCAACTGGATAGGATAATTGAGACCCAGCACACTTTGGAGCCCAACATGATCAAGGCTAATGAGAACCTAGTAGCACTCTAGCAAGCACAACCCCTGCCTATGCCAGAAATGTTCTCCCCAACACCCCTTCCTGAAGGTTCTGAGATTGACACCACCACTATTACTGCTACTATCGAGGAGACCCCACAGTACTAGACACTTGTGTAAAGGGGCTCACTATTACTATTCCTATAGCAAAGGCTACTACTTCACAACCTCCCACCGTGGGCATGATCTATGTGTCCACCACTTCTACTCAGGCCATGGTGCAGAGGTTAGCATATATTGAGGGATAGTTCACTCAGCTTATCTAATAGAGTTAGCCATGGGTCTTCCAGGCTAGTGTAGATTCGGAGGATCAGAGGCAGGCATTTACTATCATCGCTATTCAGGATCATCTTTCTACAGTGGACTCCTGCATTGATGCCTTTAAGGAGTGGGTACGGAAGATATTAAGCATGGCCTGACCTTCAGAGTTGTCAGCCTTATAGACGGAGATCTAGCAGCTCTAGGTTGACATGACAACATCACTCGCAGCACCTGTTGCACTTCTAGTACTACACGTCATATGCTAATGGTTGATTTACTTGCCTCTAATATGCCTATCCATCCTTTTTGTGGGAAGAGACCCCTCATGGAGGGTGATGAGTCAAATAAGAGATGCATACACGAGAAGCTCACAGAGGAGGAGGTGTCCGAGCTTTCCATGAGGAGATCGAGTCATGATGAGAAGATGACATAAGCTCGTAAGGAGGAGTAAGTGAGGGGTGTTGGCCCCTTTGGATAGAGTACCACTGCTGAGTAGACCACTGCACAGTAGGAGGGCGGACAGACTTAGCTACAGACTAACACTTAGGTGCCCAGGTATGATTTTGACCCCTTATGTTCTATTTTTGATTGATTTTTGGCATCGGGGACAATGCACATCTTTTTCAATGGGGTGTAATTTGCTATGGGCATCAGTGAAGTCTAAGTAGCCTATGGCCCATAACTACCCTAATTTTTGAACTCGGGGTTTTCCTACCTGCTTTCTTTTTCCTTGGGATATTTAATATTTGTTGAACCGACACGTTTAGGATGTTTAGATAATATTTGTACCATATAGTACCAATACTTGTGGCATATAACATGTTTTTATGTTTTGAAAGAAGATTTTTTACAACCTTTTGTAAGATTTCTTTTACAGATTTACAATATACTTGAATAAAAAATTCTTTATTAACTAAATCATCTTGAAATTTAGTGATACATAGCACAATAGAAAGAACTTCCTTTTTAACTGTGCTATAGTTCTTTTGAGCAGGGTTCCAGACTCCGGATGTAAATCTTACTAGTTGCTCTCCACTCTCTGGACTAAGCTTTTGCTTAAGAATTCCTCCATATCCTATGTCGGAGGCATCTATCTCAACTATCATGAAAGCTTTAGGATTAGGTATTCCTAAGCATGGGAGGTTCCTTGTAGGTGTACCAGTTATTGGTGTGGGGCCTATGAAGCATACTTAATATTATTGGTATGAGCAGATGATCTACTGTCCATACAAAAGGAGGTAGTATTCTCTTAATGGTGCATCTGGAATACTGAATGAAATCGGGGTCCGTTCACTGAAGGTATGTTCTACCACAATGGAGTCTGTGTAGACAAGAATTGCTTCAAAGAACAATCAACTGTGTAGAGGGTCTTTGCTATCTACAAAGTTATTATTATTGTAGCATGACTTGGCTAGGTCTGCTACTTTGCAATGTTCGTAGTCTTTGTCAAGAGCTAAGATGGGTATTACCTTTAAGGTAACAAAATCAAAGGTTTTTTCTTTAGAAGAAGTGGTTGATTCTTGTGATCTTGGTTATCATCCTACAAGAATACATATGCATATACCTGCTTAAAACGAAGGCATAATACTTTCAAATCGTTTGAATGCATACTTAGGCTTAAAGGCCAAATCCTATTTCATAATCATGCATACTTAGGCTTAAAGGCCAAACATACTTCATAATCATGCACACTTCGGTTAATAGCCAAATCATACTTCATGCCCAACATTCATGCATAGAAAATAGCTCTTTCATCATAGTGGTGTAAACACCCATAATTGCTCAAAGAGCTATATCATAGACATTATGTGATCACATTCTTGTCATATCTATACTTTCCTTGAAAACATAGACATCATCTTAATTGGGACTTAGCCAACATAATAAACGTCATGAAAAATAATGTTCATGTATGCATATGCCATGAATGATGAGGGAATAGCATGGGCAGTAGAGATTCATACTTAAATCAACAACAAAATATGAAATTCAAGTAAATCCATGAGCAAATTCATATTTAAATTTTTCTTGAGATTACTCATACCTAAATCAACATTTTGAAAGGGACATGCATATTCAAACCTTCATAATATCAATGCAATTAAACATATTAGGGCTTAAATCACGTTAAAACAATCAATCAAACATTGTCCATGTCTCAATTGAATAAATAAACAATAATTCAAAGAACCCATATTCAAAGTAGGCTTTACTTCATAAATCAAGGAGTAAAAAGTGTTTGGGATCTTCATGGTTGAAAGGGACCATGAATCAATCCCACATACCTTGGATAATGAAGAAAAATCAAGAAGTAATTGATTGATGAAGAACACTTCCTTGAGCTCCAAGCTAAATCTCCAATGGCACACTTAAGAGGACTTCCCTTGATGAGAGAGTTTGAATATTCCAACTGTATAAAATGAATTTGAATGAGAATAGAGAAGTATAATACTTTTTCAGGGGTTTAGGATAGATTGAAAAGTCATAAATGACCCTTAGGAATTACCAACGTTAGGAGAACATTATTAATGAAACGATCTTTAGAAAATTGTCAGGGGTGCTATCAAGGAGGCAGACGGGTCGTGTGAAGATACACGGACAGTATGGGTGCCGTGAGAAAATTTTATTTGGCATTTAGCAAAATTTCTTCAGGCCAAGAGTGCTTCCACTGAAGGCCTCACAGATCATGTAATGCTTTACGGGTTGTACAAGCGCCTATGTGAAGATACGAATTTCTGAGTTGGTGATTTCATACTTAGAAAGATTCTTGAACAAATCCCTAACAGGATGACCACAGGAGCCATATGGTTCTACATGACCCATATAAGGGTTCTATGTTAGGTGCCTTAGTAAAACTGTGGCTTTCAAGCCTAGGGATCCTACCACGAGCCACTTTACGGCCAATGATGAGCCCCAAGAGCCGTGAAAGGCTCAATTGAGGGTCACTTAGTTTTGAACTCTAGCATAATCCCTAACACACTATGCACAAGGCCAAGTGCCACCTCAAGGCACCCTCCCACGTCTCGTGGAGGTGCTCATGTGGTGACACCTTGTCAAAAACTTCCTGTAACCAAATTTACGCATATCATTAAGGCTACACAAGGTCCAAGGATCATCTCCCCTTGGGAAAATTCTTCCTTGAATGAGCTAGAACATGGCTTGAAAAACTTGACTTCAACATGAAACATTCCAACATAAAGACACAATGCATAATTCATTAGTTGAAAATCATAAATTCATTAAAGCTTATGTCAAAACATCCTTTAAATCATTTTTGTGCACATGTATACATGTCATATCATGAAACACAATAGTGAAGGAATTAGGACCATTGAGAATAGGAGGAACCTAATATCTTAGGCTTGAGTAGATTAGGGAAAAGATAGGGGTTCGCCTCATCATGTCCGATTCTGCCTCCGAAGTAGAACTATCAACATATTGATTTCTCCAAAGCACTTTAACTAAAGCCACATCATTGTTACAGAGCTACTTTACTTTCCTATCCAAGATCTCAACCGGTACATCCTCATAATACAAGTTTTCCTCAACTTCAACATCTTCCAAAGGTACAATTGAATTAGAATCACCAATTAATTTCATCAACATAGGTATATGGAAAGCCGGATGGACAGAACTCCAACTGAGAGGCAATTCCAGCCTATAAGCTACTTTGCCAATCTGGTCCACAATCTCATAAGGACCTACATAACAGGGACTTCGTTTGCCTTTCTTATTGAAATGCATTACACCCTTCATGGGTGAAAACTTCACATACACCCAATCAGCCACAAAAAACTCAAGGTTCCTCTTTCTAACATCCGAATAAGGCTTTTGCCGACATTGAGCAGTCTTCAACCTCTCCCTAATCAACTTCACTTTTTTCACAGCCTCCAACACCTAATTCGAGCCAATCAAAGCCATCTCACTCAACTCAAACCATCCCACTAGGAATCTATATCTTCTCCCAAACAAAGACTCATATGGTGCCATACCAATGCTAGCATAAAACTAATGTTATATAAGAACTCAAAAAGTGGTATATGATCATCCTAATTACCTTTAAATTTTAACACAGAAGCCCTCAAATGTCTTTCAAAATTTGGATTGTCCTCTCAACTTGTCCATCAATTTGAGAATTGAAAAGGGTACTTAACTTCACCTTACTGCCAAGCCCTTTTTGAAATGATTTCCAAAGGTGAGAATAAATTGGGTGCCATGATCCAACATCATAAGCATAGCCACCCCATGCAACCATACCTCTCTTGAATATACAACTTCTTATAATCTTAGGCATTGAAGGTAGTCTTGATGGGTAGGAAATGAGCCACTTTAGTCATCTTATCAACGATGAACAGAATAGAATCAAATTACTTCCAGGTTAAGGGCAAACCAACCACAAAGTCCACGTTCACATCCTCCTACTGCCAAGTAGGAATCTCAATATCTTGAGTCAATACACCGGGTATTTGACATTCTACCTTCATTTGTTGACAATTAGGACATTCAGATACAAACTGGGCTATGTCTTTCTTCATACCATGCCAAACATATTGTTCCCTCAAATCTCAATACATTTTGGTGGATCTCAGATGTATAGAATAATGAAAGATGTGGGCTTCACTCATGATCACTTCCCTAAGGCTATCAACATCCAGAACATACAACCGAATCTCCCCATCGGGAGAAAATATCAACCTTCTTTTCCGCAACTAATTTATATAACTCCACCAAAGACAGGTCTAAATCCCATTTTTCCTTGATATCAACAACCATGAAAGACTCAACCCTATTCTGAACATGAATGCCACCATCACTTGAGTTATCTAATCTAACACATAACCTAGATAAACAGTGAATATTGTTCACTAATTTTTTCTTCCCTTTATCAACATGGGCCACACTTCCTATAGATAGCCTACTAAGAGCATCAGCCACAACATTTGCCTTATCGAGATGATATTTAACATTCCTGTCATAATCCTTAAGAAGTTCCAACTACCTTCTTTGCCTCAAATTAAGATCCTTTTGGGAGAACACATATTGCAAATCTCACGAATAGTGAACACTTCTACATAAACCCTATATAGATAGTATCGCCAAATTAAGGATTATGAATCGAATAATTTTGTTTATGCACCTTCAATTGCCTTGATGTGTAAGCTATCACCTTAACATGTTCCATGAGCACATAACCTCAACCGTATCTTAGAAGCATTACAATACACCACAAACCCTTCTAAGCCATCAGTAGAGTCATAATAAGAGTCGATATACGTCGGTCTTTCAAAGTCTGAAAACTCATCTTACACTCACCCAACCATACAACCTTATCATTCTTTTGGGTCTACTTAGTCAACTGAGATGCAATGGATGAGAAATCTTCAACAAACCTCCTATAATAACCAGACAACTAAAGAAAACTTTGAATATCCGAAAGACTCAATAGTCTAAGTCAATTCTTCACAACTTGGCCTTCTTTGGGTCAACCTTAATACTATCATCAGATACCACATGCCTAAGAAAAGCTACTTTACCCAACCAAAACTCACATTTACATAACTTAGCATATAATTGCTTCTCCCTCAAAGTATGAAGAACCAACCTCAAGTGATCCATATGCTCCCACTCATTTCGGAAATAAATCAAAATTTCATCGATGAAGACAATCACAAACCTATCAAGAAATGACTTGAACAGTCGATTCATAAGATCCATAAACACATCTAGAGCAGTAGTAAAACAAAATAACCTTACAACCAATCCAAAATGCTCATATCTAGTTTGGAAAGTCATTTTGGAAATATCATACTCTTTGACCCTTAATTGAATATAACCTAAACAGAGGTTAATCTTTGAGAAGTGAGAGGCCCTTTGAAGTTCATCAAACAAGTCATCGATCCTTGGCATCAGATATTTATTCTTGATGGTTACCTTATTTTGTTGTCTATAATCAATGGACATTCGAAGAGCCCTATCTTTCTTTCTTACAAATAATGCTGGAGCACTCCATGACAATATATTGGGTGCAATAAAGCCTTTCTCCCATAAGTCATTCAATTAATCCTTCAACTCCTTCAATTGAATTGGTATCATATGATAAGGAGGAATGGGAATAGGTTGAGTAACCTGAATGAGATCTATGCCAAATTCTATTTCTCTTATGGGAGGAGCATTGGGTAAGCCTTCAAGAAAAAAAATCTAGAAACTCATTTACCATAAATAAATCAACTCAAGGGTTGGTGGCTTAGACTCCACATTTCCAACCCTCACAATATGATAGAGGCCCTGTAGAAATCATCGCTTGGGCTTTGAATAAGAGATAAGTCAACCCTTAATAGCAGAATCACTACCATTCCACTTAAGAATAAACTCATTCAGAAATTGTAATTTGACTTTTCATGTTTAAAAATTTATAGGGATATATGAAGCATGCAACCAATCCATCCTCAGAATATAATAAAAATCAAACATCTCAAGTTCCACAAGATCACATGGCAAGACTAATGTTGCAAAAGCTACACCTCCTTTTTGAATGTTAAATCAATCGTTGTCAAGATATATAACCTAACTGAGGTCAGGGTCGATCCCAATGAGAATAGAGTAGACTTCGGGAAATTTCAAGCAGTTTGAGTTGATTAACCAACCTTTCTCCCCAAAGGGGGGGGGAGGAGTATATTAAACTATAGAAAGAAGTCTAAAAAAATATAAAATCAAAATGAAGAGTAACTAGGGTATTGTGTTCCCCATGTTTCCCTAAGTTGGCATTACCAGATAATTGGATTCTTTTCTAGTGTGTAGCATGTAGAACATTAAGTCAAGTTTACAAAACCCTTTGATAAAAGTGAGAGACAAATTTCACTATGTGATTTGATCCATCCCCACAGTGTGATATTACTAGTCCTTATCTATTGTTCCAGTACAACCTCCCCTTGGTCCAGTTTGGTTTGTGAGATGAGAAACATCAATCGAATCCTTTTAATTAATCTCTTTTACTATTCTTTACTACCTTGATCTAGTTTATAACACTAGTTGAGTTGTAACGTTAGCAAATATTAAAAAGAAATCAAAAGGAAGAGAATTAGTTAATACATACATGCACACTTTCCAAGTAAAAGTTATCTAATTTTACCTTAATAGTTCTTCATGGTTCCTACAATCCTTATTGTAGATTAGCTAGTCAACATCAGTTTAGATGCAAGAATCATGATATTGAATAGCATAATTAAGCTCTTACACAAATCAAATTAAGAACAATAAATACAAGCTCTTGGCCAAAAATCTCAAGTATGAATTCAAAATAAAAAATATTGTTTTTCCAAGGTTCTCACTTTTTCTTACTGACTCCTTAGTGTTCTATATGAAATCTTACATAATAAACCTATTTATAGTATTTAAAATACAAATCTAAATCAAAATAGGAGAACTGGGTCGACAGGCTCTACGGACAACTTTATGGGCCATATAAAGTTCTACGGCCCGTAGTCGGGGCTTCGTGGATTCCATATGCAACTTTGGGCTGACTTCTACAAGACCCATCTACAGCCTGTATAGAGTTTTACGGCCCAAAGAGGCTTTCGTCTGATGACTTTTCAGCAATTCCCCACTTTTTAATCCATATGGTACGAGACCTTATCTATGACTCCTAGAATCTTTTTACGACTCATTTGCATATCGTAGTCTCAACTTTAGAAAATCACCTTCACTAGATTTTGAAACGAAACCTATTTAATGGTTGTGTAAACTTTCATAATGTGTAAAGGATATTTTATAGAATAACATTTTCTTCTTTTTCTGCATACTTAGCCCAAAAATCATGCAAACCTTGTAATCCTAGAAAACAAACATAAAAATACATCAAATCTACTAACATCGCTATGTGAACACATAAAATTCCAAATTTTATGCATCAAAAGTGTTATATTTTGATTGAACATCAACACTCTTAACTTAAAATTGTTGCTTATCCTCAAGTGATAGCTCAATCTATGTAAGTAGTACAGTAACACACAGAACTAAATCAAATGGCATCCATCAAATAAAACTAAAGCATTAATACCCAACCCACTCTTAAAACATATCAAAAATATCAAGCAAACCAATGTAGTTTAACTTGTGTGACAGTGCATCTATGACAAGCAAGGCAATCATCAGTAAATAACATTCCTGAATTAGTCTGATATCAACAATGTAATGCAATTGTCCTCACAGATGAATGTCCTATATATTAATCATGATGATACATTCAGATTCAATTCTCAGGACTACAAAAAATCACTCACTCTCTCACTGAAGACATTCAAATATTATGTTTAATACCATATGCTTGCCCCTATAGTCATGACTATAACCTTTGATTAATTGGACTAGGATTATTTTAGGTTCTTATTAGCTTATAACATAGGCTTAGGGGGCTTTGGTATGAGTTTTTGGAATATAGTGATTATAGACCCTCCTTGACACTTCGTTTCTCTACATTGTTGCCCTACCAACACTATTAGTTTTAGCTTCATTCTCCCTTTCTCTTATTTCAAGATTTTGTAGGTTCCTTACTTTCATCATTTTGATCTTTGCCTATTATTTTCACATGATATATCCATCTTAGGAACCAGGGCCACTTTTGGTAGCTAGCCTTAACTTAAAGCTTTTTTCCTCAGTCAAGGAGCATAATGTTCAAGGAAGGGCCAATGCCGATTTTAGGGTTTTACTTCTAACAAGAATAGGTAACTTAGATTTTTACAAAGAAAAGGGTGCATGCAAGGCTCAAACATTTGGGTCAAGACGTAATTACTCATTTGGTTGGTTATTTAGGCTATGGTCTAATATGAATAGCGACCTAAGATCCTTTCCTAATCAATCAACTTACAGTCAAAATCAGAGTAATAAGGCAATTTCTAAATGAAACATAACATACAAATTTAGCAAAGCAGCTCACACACATATGGCACCAACTACTCTTTTAACAAAGACTCTTAGATCATGCTTTTCATCACAATCTATCCTCACTTATTAGAGTAACCACTGTCAATAATCAAACATTATTTCTATCAAGACTAACTAACAAAATTTTTGGTGGGTATTATGTTTCACATAAAAACAAACATATGTCGTAGATATCATACTACATGCTACTAATAATACCTACATATACTAGACGTGCTAGTTCAATAAAATGTAAATATCCTTGGGAAAAAGAACACCAACAAGAAAACCCCTAGGATTCAAAATTTGGGATAATTATAGGCCAAGGATACTCAGATTTCATTAAGGCCTATAACTACCCATACTCCATCGAACAAAATATTTGCATTGTCCTCAATGAATAATATAAAATAGTAAAGCTTAGGGGTCAAAAAACATACCTAGCCACATAAGCACTAGTCTATGGCTGAGTTTGGCCACCCTCAACCTGCTTAGCAGCCCCACCAAAAACTGGAGTATGTCTAGAGGGTCCAGAACCCCTCACTCTCTCTAGCTCATGAGCTCATCGCATCTCCTTATCCTGTCACGAGCGTACCTTGGTGATCTCATATGCCTGCTACCTATATGCAGTCTCACTATAACTAGATCATCAACACGAGATTGGGAAGTGAGTGATGCATCCTCGGGAGTAGGTAAATTAACCATTGGCACAGAGGGATCGGCTGATGGGAAAACAACTAGGGCTTCTAATATTGCTTTCATATTGTCCCGGAGTTGTTGTATCTCCGTTTGAAAGGCTGTCAAATCTATTGGCCATATTGCTTTGAGTCTTTGTTGTACTTGCTACTCAAATGCATCAATGTGGTTGTCCATGAGCATGAGTCTCAGCTGAGTAGTGACCACAATGAATGCCTCCATGCGAGCCTTTGACTTTAAAATGACCTAGTGGACCCAAAGCCTAATTTGTTATAACAATTGAATCTGTTGTGACTCAATGTAGACCAGCCTATAAGCCATGTCCAGAATTCACACCGCTGAGACATAGACTATGACAATAGGTGTCGGTGTGGGCATGACCTCTAGGATAAGGTAGAAGTGGTAGACCCCCTCTCCATATCAACAATGGTGATGGATGAAGGCTCAGGTTATGGCACTGCAGCGAACATCTCTAGCATCCGAGCTGCAGTGCGTGGTTCTCGCTGGAGGGCCATCGGATTACCATCACCCTTGATTAGGCTAGCATTTAAAGTCCCCTGAACCTCTATCAATGAGTCTAGGTGATGTAGAATCTCCACCCAAGTCTACACAGAGTCTATAGATCAAGCACGGGAAGGGGATATAGGTGGACTTCTTCATGGATTCATCATGTATCTACTCAAAAATTAGGCTAACCCATTCAATCTCATAGCCAGACAAGATGCTCCCAACCAATACAACATGGTCTAGAATTACTGTGTTATCAACAAATGTAGGTTGGATTCGTGATCTCACCACAGCCTAACATAATTTGGCAATGAAGCTGAGTGAGGCCTTTACAATAGGCTCTGCTGACGTAGCTACCAACTTAGACTATGGGCCCTGCTTTACAATTTGGTCGGCAACCTATCTCATTAAGCTAGCCCTTGTGGTTGTGTTTCTCATAATAGTCTTATCCTTGGTCTGGCTCGATCTCCTAATGTACTCTAATGTAGATCTGGAGGCTATGAACTCAGGCCTGGATAACATATGTTGGATAGTAGTCTCAGAAATATTCACTTGTCAATCCCGCACTCTAGTATGTGTCATTCAGGGCTGAGTGAGGGGCTTCTTCCACTTGGAAAAAGAGTTGAGAACTGTAGCAGCATAAAATGTATAAAATTCATGAAACATGGCAAGGGAGTACTTCCCTGACGATCGTGCTAGCCACTGCAGCCCGTATCTGCTGATAATGTCCTACAAGCCTGGGACACTATTTGATATCGAAGTAATAATGTGGGGATGCTAAAAGATAGAATGAGCTAGTTGTCCCCACTCATTCTTCTATTTACCCTCCATTTAGATGGCTCATATGCCCTTAATGCACAACTAACTAGATAGAGCATCCGGAGGTGATAGTGATACTAAGGTGTTGCAAAGGACTATGTCTCTGACTCATCATCGGATACTAACTCAAACTTCTCTCTGGAAGGATTCATCTTAATAGAACTATCATCTTTGTCACCTCACTCTTTAAAGTAGAGAGAACGGACAATGATAGCCTAGGTCTGGGCCTACGTATATCCGATGGCATCTCGAGTCTGTGGTTTCTCAACGTCTGGGTCAGGTTGGACACCGAGCTCCCCAAGTGATCCACTAGTCTTGGAGGTGCCCCTGATCCTCTGAGGGCTTGTTGCGTAGTCTCCACTGTAGGGCCCTGATCTCATCCCTCCTAGCCTTTGGAGCCATAATACTTGAAATGCACATGTTAATTCGAAAAATGGACTTTTTTGAATTTTTTTTTAGGAAATTTAATTTAATACGTAATTAATTTAAGTACAAATCAAATTCCCGAAATTTAGAAGAGTTGCCACCTAATCTCAAGGATAACTACGAAACTAATAAATATTTTAAAAAACCTAACAGAAAAATCTTTTAAAATATAATAGAGGAAGGGTTCAAGTTCAATTTCCACTTTGAGAAGAACTTAATCACTCAAAATGGCTGCTAAGTTTAAAAGAATTGGCTAATCTTGCAAAAAATTGACTAAGTTTAAAAGAATTGACTAGATTTGACAAAATGACTATCTTTGCAAAATTAACAAAGTCTGCAAAGTTGACTAAGTTCGAAAATTTTGACCAACTCTAAAAAAAACTAAATTTAAAAAATGGGCTATTTTTGAAAAGAAAAGGACTAAATACTTGACCCATTCTTAAGAGATACCATTAAAGTATAATTTTGTAGAAAGCAAGTCTAACATCAAAGAGAGATTAAAAGAAGAAATTAACATAAATGGCAAACATGGTGGGGAAAAATAATTAGATTAATTAACAAAAAAGTTATGCAAATAAAGTTATAGCTAGTAAAAATAACAAGTATCACTCAATATATATATATAAATAAGAAATAAAAAATTAAATTGGGCTTTGGCATGCCCACTTCATCAACCTGCCCTAAATTATAAGTTTTCGGCCTGCCAGGCCTATCAGAATTTTCCCAGCTGCTATCCTTGGGCTTGGCCCATTTCCCTGTGGTATACACTCAGTGTATAAACTATGTATATCGGTGTATATCAAGGTATATACACTGATTATATACCTCAAAATTCATATTACATCTTCTGAGTGACATGTAGCAGCTTCCTACGACTCGAGAGGGAAGTTGGACCTCCATGGCTTAATGAAATGCAAAACGACTAGAGAGGAGCTCATTTAGGGCTCCAAAAGGATTCGAATGAAACAAAAAGGGATAAAGATTAGAAACCTTTAAAAAAATAGTTTCACCACTCATCCAGAGTTATTATTAGAAGCATTATCTCAATCCCAAAATATTTATCAAGCATTAACAATAGACAAACAACACACATACAAACTGATATGCCTATTGTTAAAATCAAAACAAGAAAAGAATTCCAAATAGTAGGAAGGAGACAAATTAAACTAAAACGTAATAAAGGAGATGATAATCTAGGAACTAACCCACTGTATGGGGTAGACAAAGCAAACACCACTAAATCAATCTTTTCTACTGTCTGAAATTAAATAAATGTCCACTCAATTGCAAAAATAAAACAAACCAACCATTGACTCACCAAGCTAAATCATTTTGACCATGTTAAGACATTGAAAGAAGCCAAATAGACAGAATAAAAGTATTCTAACAGGCAAGAAAGAAGCTGAAGTAAAACTTATAGCTATTTAAGGTGTCACAATACTATCGATCGAACAACACAAGGATTTCGAAACCAAAAAAATATAGACAGGGAACACAATCACACTTATGCATTTGTAAACAAAATTCTAATGTAATGAAGGTATATAAATTTTATTCATGACCAATACATTCCGATTCTGAGAAGAACTAAGTCAGAAGCAAAACTAAAACGACCTCAATAGCATAATAGGAAAATTATATTCACAGAAAAGAAAATAGCTAGCGTCTTAAGAAAACAGAACCATCATCAAGACAAATTAATAGGATAAATTTGAACATTACAACATGTTTTTGAAAAACAAAAGCCACTTTTAACACTTGTTTTGATTCTTGATAAGCTAGCAGTAAACGAGGATGATGTAACAACTAAGAGAGAGAATCGGATGGACTCATAATGGAATAACCACTAACTCACTCAGACCTAGTAATATAAGTTGTTCAATTTCCCAAAATATATTAAACAGACCATGGCAATATACATTTGATCAAATGAACTTTACTTCGTGAGGAAAAAATATGAGAAAAAAGAGGTGAATAAACTCTAATTATCTATGTAAATCAGAAACGGAGAGGCAAATGACGAAAACCAACCATAAAAACAATGATCGTTTGAACGCTTATCTAACCAGAAAAGGTTGATATTTTATATTGTCATAAAAGAAAGTTGGTTTCGTGGGTCAACCAAAACACAACACACATTGACACCTAATTCAGAACACCCTCACAACATGATCCCTAGATTCAAAGTTATTTCACTGAGAAAACCTTAAGCCATCTCAAAATCTTAGCTCTTGAAGCAAGCAATGGCAAGACGAACTCCAAAAAATGATCAACAACAGCCAGAAATGGTCATAACTAAATGCCCACTCAACATGATAACTCCGTTTGTGACTAAGCGTACATATTCGAATAGAAAGATTACAGTAAGAGAAAGAGTATTACATCTTTAGGAGCAGCGAAGTGAGACGTCGACGGGTCTGAGAAGCTTTCACCACCTAGAATAAGTTTGCCTATTCGCTATAGACTCCGAAATTAGAACTGTTGACCTCAAATCTCTTCGAAATTGACCTAACTTTCTAAGACCAATGCTTACTGAATTTCATCGTGTATTTTAGGGGTCAAGTATGATTGTGAAAATGGATTGAGAGTCTTGTAGGGTTTTCCAAGATGACCCAAAATGCCCCCCACCCCCCAACAGCTAGGAAGAAAGGGGATTAAATAAGGAATTCCTAGGGTGCAAAATGGGGGAAACGTCGGGGTCAAATTTGGGAAATTGGGGATGATTTTTTTCTTGATTGGAAAGCTAAATCCCTTCCAAAAGGATAAGGGAATCCTGAATTTTCAAAATCCTCAACGGATTAAGGATCTCGACCATTGATTCAAAAATGGGAAACGTGATTTCAACACTTGGAAATTCCCTCAATGAATTCGTATCATAGAGACGAAGGAGAAGCCACGTATGTAAAAATTTGGCTATAGCAACATTGGAGAATTTGTTTGTTGGGTTGTTGGATTTGTTTACAATCTTTCTCGAAGAAGAAGGTTGAAAATGAGGGGAGAGGGAGATTCACGCGTGAAGGAGAAAGGAGAAGAAGGAAAGAAAAGGGAAAGGACGCATGTGAGGGGGGCAACAGAGAATGAAATAGTATTTTCGGGCCCGTGGCCCCCACACATACGTGTATGCAATGTTTATGTATGATATGTAGGGATAGGCTGAAATAGAGGGATTTGGGCTAGGTTCTAGGGTATTTGGAATGGACTTGGGATTTTTGGGTCAAATAAAAGCTGAAAAAGAAAGGGTCCAAAGGTATAGGGAAATTGATTTAACAATTGATCAATTGATTGCAATTTTGACCAATTAAAAGTAATCAAATTGAACTCGATTGACTAATTGGACTACACGATGAATTATACAAATTAATTAAAGAGCTTTTAATATTATCAACTTGAAACAATTAAGAATTATAACTCTTGAAAATAAAAAAAATGAAATTTATTTGGGAAACTATTTTTTGCATTTTAAAAGCCAATTATTTCAAATTGTTAAATATTAAAAGCTCGATGATTAATTTATACCGTGGAGGGCGAAAAATTGGATATCAATAGCACACATTTAGCAAACATGGTTAGCCCCACAAGACAAGGAATGAAAAGAAAAAGCATTTCACGCATAGTTATAGATGGATCTACGAAGGCACTTCTGCTGGCCATAGTAACAACTACGAGACATAGAAGGCCCTTGTAGAAATAGAGTACGTATATTTTGGTTACTAGAATTGCATCTACGAGATCAAGTACGACTAATAGAATATTCCATGAGTCATAGACTGACTCGTAGATATATTCTAGTATTAGATTTTTTCAAGGAGGTACCTACGAGACCTATCTACGAGTCATAGAAGAATCTACGGCTCGTAGAAGGTCTCGCTTAATAGAGTCTCAAAAACTCCAAGTTACTGGAATTTAATACGAGAGTCAACTACGGCTTGTGGAATGTTCCATGGATCTTCAAAGACCCTCGTAGTCTGGAAAACCCTGAAGTTTTGACTTTCCATGTCTATCAAATGGATTCGAAATGACCTATTTTACATTTCAATCACCATCGAAGCAAGACATAATGCACTCCCACACGATTTCTACAAATACTTAACACCCCACATGCAATCATCATATACATCCCATCAAATCTCATTTTAACATGTTACCAAAAAAGACCGACCCTATTAGAATGTATAAACACGAAATCTTACACATGTACTCACATATCAATTTTGGAGAAGTATAGTCTATTCAATTCAAACAATATGTGATGATATGGCTTTTATATAACATTATTCAAACACACAAATCATGGCCACATACTCATTTTCTAGATTTTAACACTATACAAGCAATTGGAAAAACATTATTCACGGCTAAATTCTAAGTACATACAATGGCAACCATGAACCCATACTAATCAGATTACTGTACCCATCAAGTAATTACAACTTATAAATCGCAACAATTTCGGTATTGAAAGGATTTTAGGGCTAAGAACTTACTAAATTAAGTAAAAAAGATGTGAAAATTGAAGAAGGAGCCGAGTGGGGTGGAACTTTAGGTCTGTCAGAGGTGGTCGAAAAAAGGAGTGGTTGTCAGACGGAGATGGTCAGAAAATGCTAGAGTAAAGGGGTCAGGTATTTTGTGTAATTTTTGTGGAGAATGGGGGTTATAATCATTTTACACCTATATTTATACTTTGACCAGGTTGGCCAATATTATTGGACCCCAAGCTTCTACGAAACCCTGATTAAGGGACATAGAAGTTTTAATGGCCCAAAGATCCTAATTTTATGGATTACCCAAACCCTAGTATTAGGAGATGGGTTTCACAGACTAGTCTATGTATAATTAAATACGACTCATAGAGTTAGTTGTATAAACCTTTAAAACTTAGTCTAAAGTAGAAAAGCTTACCTGGGGTCCACGAGCCCTATTCACGGCTCATGGACTAGAGTGGACAAAGTGTTTCTCGCTAGAGATGTTCTACGAGTCAGTGTACGGGTCCTAGTTTTATATATTCCCATAGAACTAGTTGAAGAAACAATTATTGATGCCATTTCAGCCAAAAATGGTTGACTTGGACATGTACCTACATATTCTACATAGAACACACTTTTACCCTATCCGCAACGAGTCTAATGTCCAACTATTAAAAACAAAATACCTAAAATTAAACTACCTACAAGTCAAAAAAAACTAAAAACAAAACAACACTACCACTATTATATCTATCATCTTCAGTTGCCTCCCAAGTAGCGTCTGAGTTAGTGTCGCGACACAACTTAGACAACTTGGTTACTCAAACTTCACCAAGTTCCCAAACATCCATCTTCATGTCATCTGGCCTTTTCATTGACATAAAGATATTGAAGATAACTTCTTCATCATTCAATCAAAACTTGATTATCCACTAATGCTCGACTGGTTGTCTAGGAAGGGTCTTTCCAAGATGATTGGTACTCTAAAATTGACTTCACAATCAAGGATCACAAAATCTGCTGGGAATATGAACTTATCTACTTCGACAAGGATGTCATAAAGTATCTCCACAAGCTTCTTCACCATGTGGTAAACCATCAACAATCGCATGCTCATCAGAGTAGGGGCTCCTAATCCTAGCTTTTTGAAGACTACAAAGGGCATCAAATTTATGTTGGCACAAAGACCTCACAATGCTTTTGCGAACTCTACATCTCCAACAGTGTTGGGTATGCAGTGGGATCTTCTTAATTCTACACCAAGGACCTCGTAGCTATTGCATTACAATGTTGAAGCTCTTGGGAGAGTTCCTGACATTCAATCTGCTTCTTTGTGACAATGATCCTTATGAACTTTCTATACCATAGCATATTCTCCAATGCCTCATTGAGAGGGATGTTGATGGAGCGTTATTTTAGCATAGAGAAAAAATGCTTGAATTTACCTTCCTTCTCATTCTTTTTATTCTTTGAGGGAAGGGAAAAGGAGGTCTAGGAATGAGCTTCAACTTCTGTGGCATCTGTGCAGCGTCACTCACCCTATCTTTGGCACAATCATCACCAATTTTTGCATCTTTTACCTCAATTATCTCCACATGAACATCATCATTATCAACTATCATTGGAGAATCAATGGTCAGCTTACCACCTCAAGTAGTCTCTATCATACGCTGCCCCTCATTCTTTGTATTTTGAACTATGTTTCTAAGCAAGTTACCTTCTATCGCTGTTGAGTTGGGTTGGTATTTGACCAAATTATTGCTCCAGCAATTTGATAGCAACAAAATGAGACTTGATATTCTAAGTAATGCTGAAGAAGTCACACTTCATCCCCCTCAAGGTCTCATTATGTGTATCAGCCTTCTCCAACAGATCATCAAACATCTCCTCAACTGTAGAACTACCAGCACCTGTGTCACGATTATGTGGTGGCACAAAAGGACCATTCCTGTACCTATCTCTGCAACCCTAATCAACATCTCTATCCAGGCCCTAGTTTCTATCATAGTAACCTCCACGATTGTTGTCTCTGAAAGATCCTTCTCTATTATAGTTCCAACCTAGGTTTCCTTGACCTTAGTGCCAATAGTCCTAATTGGACCCTTAAGTGTTGGTTCAGAAACTCCTCGTCTGGTCAGCAGTGAAGTAAGTGTCCTCTTCATAGTAAGGCTCCTCAAGCCTCCTCCTGCCGCAATGGTGTGGGGCCTCAGAGGCTCTTGCCCCATGGCCAACACTCAGGGGCTAAAGTCCAATCCAACTCTATCGAAAGAGAAAAAAAGAACATGGGCGCTCATGAATGTTGATGAGCAATTGCATTCACATATTCTTGATTCTGCTTCATTAGCAACTCCACGTTGGTGCAAATTCGGGCAAGCTCTTGCATGATCTCCTTATTTATCTTTGCTTGCAAAAAATTAGTACTGACTAGACATGAGCTCTTGTTAGAGGATCCATCCATTGGTCTCCATGCACGATATATGTTCAGCACCTTTTTTAGCTTCTGAGCAATCCTTGTAAATGGTTGATCTAAATATGCGCCACCCATGATGGTATCAACACATGCTTGGGTATTCTAATCCAGGGTGTGCTAGAAGATCTCTATTAGGGCATTATCAACAAAATTGTCATCAGGGACACTCCTCAGACATTTTTTGAATGTCTCCCATGTGGTACTAATCGAGTCACCAAGAAGTTGCTTGAAGTGGTTGATATGATCTTTTAGCTTCAGCTTCTTTGATCTCGAGAATAACCTCTCCAAAAAGGCCATCTGTAATTCAGCCCAACAGGTGATCGAACCTTGTAAGAGCTTGAGTAGCCAAAGTGTTGCATTTCCTACTAGAGACAATGGGAAGATATGAAATGTAATAGCATCTATAGACAGATTATGGGTTCCCATTACACTCCTACAGATAAACATAACATTATGTACATGGCTACACAGATCTTCTAATGGTAGGCCCGTGAATAATGCACGATTGTAAAATATTTGGAGCATCCACTCAAAACAATGAACTTTGTTTCATTTGGTAGTAGCGGCAACACAATAGTTCCAGTGACATTCACAACCATAGGATTCAACCGATATTGACTCCATTGATAAGGTTTGGCATTGAGATCCTCTGGTTTTGGAACAATATCCTTAAGAGGAGATAGATTATTATCATTTGCATTTTTGGTTCTGGTTTAGAGCTGCATTGACTATGTTGTTCACATTGTGTTGGGTCATTCTTCTCAACGTTCTTTGGATATTTGGATGAAACAGAATCAAGGGAATGCGTCAACTTTTTGTGTTGTTCATACACTAAACCTACAGGTTAGAACAAAAATAAAAACAACAAAAATGTAAAATCAGGGAAATAAGGATTAATTCCTGAACTACTCAAATTAAACAAGTCAAGCCGTATTTCCTGGCAACAGTGCCAAAATCTTGATAACACCGAAGCTACACCTCCTTTTTAAGTTTAAAGTGATCGTTGTCAAGATATATAACTTAATAAAGGTTAGGGTTGATCCCACCGGGAACAGGGTAGACTTAGAGAAATTTCTAGTAGTCCCAGTTGATTAACCTACTTATCTCCCCAAGGGGGGGGGGGAGAGGGGGTTTATAAAACTATAGAAATAAATCCTAGACTAAAGCAAGTGTGGAATTAGTATAAAGAGTAACTAAGGAATTGTGTTCCCAATGATACCCTAAGTAGGCATTACTAGAACGGTAAGTTAAGTTTACCAAGCCCTTTGATCTAGGCGAGAGGAAAATTTTACTATGTGACTTGATCTATCCCCACAGTACAACATAACTAACCCTTAGCTATTGTTCTAGTACAACCTCCCCTTGGTCCAGTTTGGTTGATTAGACGAGAAACATCAATCTAGTCTGGTTAATTAATCGATTTTCCTATTTATTACTACCACGATTCATTCAGTAACACTAGGTAAGTTATAACATTGGCCATCATTAAAAATCAATCAAATCAAAGAGAATTAATTAATATATGTATGCACATTTTTCAAGAATTATGAGTTATCCAGTTTTACCTTGCCCCTAATTGTGGATTAAGTTACTGATCACCAGTGTAAATGCAAGAATCATTATATTGAATAACATAATTAATCACTTACCCAAATCAAATTAAGAATAAGAAATCCAAGCCTTTCACCAAAAATCACAATTATGAATAAAGAACACAAAATATTATTTGTGCAAGGGTCTAACAATGTTTCTCTCTTTGTCTTACTGACTCTCTACTGTTCTGTTGAAAAAAAACGTAAAAAACCTATTTATAGTATTTAAAATACAAAAAAAAATCAAAATAGGAGAACTGGGTCAGTGGGCACTTTAGACAACTTTATGGGTCGAATAAATTTCTACGACCCATAGTCGGGGCTTCGTGGGTTCCATATCCAATTATGGGGATGAGTTCTATGAGACCCATCTACAGCTTCTATAAAGTTTTAGGCCCATAGAGGGTTTTGTCTTATGGCATTTCAGCAACTCCCCACTTTCTAATCCTCAGGATATGAGACCTTGTCTATGACTTGTATAATATTTTACAGCTCGTCTACATGTTCGTAGACTCAACTTCAAAAAATCACCATTTACTAGATTTTGAAATAAAACCTACTCTGTGGCCCCTGGAAACTTCCATCGCCTGTAAAGGGTATCATAGAATAACAATTTCTTCAAGTTTTGCACACTTCACCCAAAAATTGAGCCAACCTTGTAATCTTGCAAAACAAACATAAAAACACATCAAATCTACTAATATCGTTATGAGAACAGACAAAATTCTGAACGGAAAGCATAAGAAGTTGTTAGACCCCGTAAATAACTTAACGGAGGTCAATTACTAATTCGGAAAACAAATTGTTGGGATTGAGGTATATTTG
>JAOTQR010032219.1:0-16071 GCA_025774065.1 Solanum ossicruentum | reverse complement strand
TTATATTTTATTTTATAATTTTTTTGAAATAATAATACTTTAATATTTAATTTTAACTAATAGTATAATTTATTTATTTTTTGTCAAGGTCGAATATTTTATCTATGTAGAGTGTGATATGATATTTCTAAAATATACATGAGAGGCTGTAGTACACACACCATGATGAGAGTAAAATAAAAGATAGATGTGTGTTTGTCAAACTGATAAGTGATAGTTTAGTTATAAAACTCACACTTCCAATAATTTAGGTATGAAATTAAAAAAAAAATAGTTCAGATGTGTTTTTAACACTTATCTATTTCCTAAAATATGTAGACTAATCTCCTGAAACAGAGAGTGACTCATAAACATCAAAAGATATGAAACCTAGAGAGCAACCTAATATGTGTCTTAGCACCTGAATCTTAGTGATAAATCTTGATGAGGAACCATGAAAGAGATAATCTTGAACTTAGAGGGATCCTGGTATTGACATTCTAAGTTTTGGTAGGAAGGAGAACTAGGGATTGTACAAGTTTCTTTTTGTATTAGGACGTTATTAGACCATAATATGAGTTCAGGAAGTTAACTAAAAGTAAAAGATCAAGAATACCTTTCTTTGAATGAAAGAAGATCGTGAAATCAAAGAAAATGATCTTTCAATAAATTCCATGGCCAAATTGACAATTAAGAGGCCCTATTGCCAAAATATTTAGGGGATTACTGTTGAGTTAACTCGCTCCTAGCCTATTGAAGGATCTGATCTCTCTGAGTACAATGAGCTAAAACCTTAAAGAAAGTAAATGACGAAAGATAAGTAAACAAGGATTTTTACATAGAAAAACTCTTTGCTCAAGGGAGGAACAACTACAACCTGTCATAACAGGATTTACCAACTCCAGGTCCACTAAAGAGCAAGTAAAGAAGTACGACACACCCGTTATTTCTCTACCTTCCCTCACAGCACAGCTTGTACACAAGCACAAGCAAAAAGCACCCGAAAACCAATTCTTGTCTAAACCCAAAACCTATATGCAGATAGACTAGGAAACAACTAACCTTTAGACTTCAACACTGTCTCAAAGGCTTACACAGCTCCGAACACATTCAAACACATGTGAATCATTTACCTTTATATCTTAGGTGTGATAATACACTTTTGGAACTTGACACAACTCTAACAAACTAGAGGACTACAAAGGTATTCTATCAGGTCCTTTGTTCGGAGTATCTGTGTTTTCATGCACAAGGAGCCAAGGAGGAACTCTTTCAAGACAAGAATATTATATCTTAGGAATTCTTGAAAGACTTATGTTTCTACCATGGACAACTTTCTTTTATACTATTATGGATACACGTTATGGACTACTAGTCTCTTTGTATGCATCTGATAGACATTTCACCAACCACAACAATTTTACAAGCTATTTTCCACAACTCACTTTAGCAAAGTAGCCTAAAGGTCTACCTAGTCCTTGACTTAGTTTATAATTATCAAAACATTAGAACATACTAACACACATCAGTTCATGTATGTACTTAACAATTTCTTCCTTTTTGATGATGACATACTATACCACAAATAACTTGTATTTAACTTGTTGAACCCGTTCCATCTGTTAAACATGTTAAACCTGTTTCCCTAAATATCATACTCCTACGTGTTATTCCCCCTGAATATAGGAATATAGGATGTCCATCATCTCCATTATCTTCCCCTTTTTGGCATTATCAAATTGAACAACAACAAACTAAGATAATATCACAATTAGAAAGTACCAAGCACTTGAATAAGTTATAATATAATCAATATTATAGAAAATAAAAGTAATGGAATCATAGAGAACATCCACACATAGACCATTTTCATTCAGTCAGCAATCCATACATAATCACCCCTTAACAAAAACATTTTCTGCCCAGGACCGAGCTAATATCATTCAAAAACTTTTAGATGAAAAAACAGGGGATAGAGACAACAAAAAAAAGTTTATACAAGCAAAAGGTCTAGGAGCTAGAGGACTTGGAAGCAAGAGACTAGGTTAGTCTAGACATACTTGCACTATGGTCCCTGTGTGTCTCTAGTAGTTGATGGGTGAGTGACTTAACTTCCTTGGACATTTGGGCATTTACTTCCTTCAGCTCAATCACCTCAGCGTCCTTCTTCGCCAAAGCACTAGTCTGGTCCTCCACTTTCTTCCTTAGGGAAGCATTTTGATCCACCATTTCATGCATCAGTGAAATCTTGGTCCCAATCGCCATTTCTCCATATTCACACTCTTCTAGAGTGTTAAAGGATAGAGACTACTTTATGGTGCCCATTTTACCTTTTCTTAATTCAACTCCACAACACTCAAACACGCGGTTGAGTAAATAAACATAAGTCAGACCATGTTTGCCCTCAGTCATGTTGAGCACCTTAGCCATGTGCTCCATCATTAATGTAGGTAGATTGATTTATACCTGGCTGCTCAATTTTCAATCAAGTAGAGGTCAACCATTGTGGTTGTTTTTCTTTTCTCTATCCATTGAAACAAGACTTTGTTAACAAACTTGAAATAGAGCTGATATTGTCCCTTCAAAAGCTTCTTAGAAATAACAGAGGAAGTCAGGTTCCTCAGCTTTCCTGCCTTTAACAAGAAGGATTTTGAAGGGAGCCTGTCAACAACTGTTATAACCTCTTGAGTCTTTACCAATAATGTCACCTAAAATCCCTCCATATATCCTAAAGAAAGTATCCCTAATATTTGTCACAAACCCTCTATCTTTTAAAATTTTTAGGTTGAGGTAAAATTCCTTGACTTTCAACTCATGTAGGAATGGAATAGGTCATTCGAACTAGTGACCCCAACCCTACATGTCAACAATTTTCACAAGTTCATACATACCTGGGGTACTCTTAGTTGCAGGCTTAAAAACTCTCCCATCTAGAACCTCTTGGTCCTGAAGCAAACTAACTCTTTGATCCTTAGATAACACTTTTTCAATCTTCTTCCTTTTTGTTTGTGAGCCTGGTCCATTGGTGCAAGTAGGCTCACCCCTTTTCCCTTATCAGACATTTCCTAAGGTACCTTTATTTCCTCAAGTCCCCTACACTCTCCGACTCAGGAGAATCGATATTTGCTTCCTCTTCAACCTTGACCACCTTCTTCCCAGGTAAGTCATCCTCAGTAGTGGTTTTCCTTGTTCTACTTTTAGATATATGCTTTCGCTTGCTTGTTCACATTGAATCACTCAACATTTTCTTTTCAGTTCCTTGGATAATATAGTATCTTGTGATCTCAATAATTTCATAGCGCATCTTGTTTTTACCTTTATTTGTTCTGGCATAGTCCCTTGTAAAAGCAGGAGTAGAAGCAAATCTAGGTTTCTTCACTTTCCAAGAAAATGTCTTGTTGTCATCTTCATCACCTTCATCCTCTTCTTCCTCTACAGCCACATTCTTTCGCCTCATCATACTTACTAGAGTTTGATCATGTTCAGGCTTTCTTGGTGCCAAGGAAAGATTAGGGGATATTGGTTCCTCTATTTTTACAGGTGTGTGGACTGATATAGATAGTGGTGCATCAATAATAGAAGATAGTAAGGATTCAGCTTCCATATCTAGTTGGGAAGACGAATGGATTAATATAGTGGACATGGTGAAGGAACACAAAAAGATGTTTTAAAGAATCGAAAGGAAAAATGAAATGAATAGGTGTAAGACTAGAATGCCTTGAGAAGATAATGAGAACAACATAATGATAGACTAAATTATTTTTAAAATACAGGGAAAAGGAGCATCTGGTCCCAGATTGGTTGCGACTCTTCGAAGATAGGAATGAAGTGACGATTCAGGAAAAAGATGAATCGACATGATTGGTCCTGAGCATTCACATTAATGAAGTGAGAGATTATGAACAGAGTACTAACATGATGCTTAATACGGTCCATGAGTGAATCTTTTTAATTTCGATCTTCAAGTCTTATCAAATTGTTACATCTTGCTTACCTGCGAAGTACAAAGTGATACTTAAAAATTGTGAGTAATTCCTCAAATACTTGTTTAGAACCTTTTAGCCAGGAACAAGAGACATCACATCCCTTTTGACCTTTCAAGTTTTTGTCTAAGAAAACTCAGCTTCAGCCTAACCTTTTCATGACCGATCCTTGAGCAATCAACAAGTACCTTTCTCTGGTCGGGTCCTTATAACCTTGAATTAATTTGTATCATCCTATCGAGTAGTGTCATCATCATTTCACTATCATCACCACCAAAATGTACTTCTTTCCAGCTCCACTTTGATTTTCAGACAAGCCACGAACCATGTTTTTGAATATTAACTTGTTCAATGGAGAGGGACTAATAAAACTAAGTCTCCTATTCCATAAGTCAATTGAATCCTCTTCAGCCTTTTTGACCTCTATCAAATGTGGTACTACCTCCGTACAACTCAATCATTGTGAGAAAGTTTTTCGTCCTCCCGAGCATCCACTATCTATATGTCAGCACTAATTGCTTCCTCTTGACTTTTCTTGCACGTGATCAAGAGTTAGTCTTAGGAATCCATTTTAGTCTGAGCTCCCAAAAGGCAAATAGAGGCCTAATCACAAATTTTTCTAGTCTAGAGGGGCAGAGGTTTGGTCCTCTATTTAGGCTTATGTCCTATTCCCTCCTTCACATTTTTCTTTTCTGAGCAAGAAAACTTATGCTTGTTCAGAGTTCTCCTCAGAACTTCATGGTTCTCTTTGAGATGACCATTTCTCCAACAATGCAAGTATAAAAGATTATCAGCAACAGACACATACTTGCCATGTGGATTGTAGGGAGGATCAATTTTGTTGACATAATCCAAACCCTTTTTCTCAGAACTCCAGCAACATGACATATCTTCCAAAAGTTTTGAAGATGCAGTCTACTTCATTGACTTATTTAAGCCATATTTAACTTTCATCAGGTGCTTTTCCATCATCATGTATCTTACCAAGGCTAAATTTAACTTTAGTTCAACCTTCTTTTAGTTTTTCTTCCAATGCAAGTTCACTCTCACTGATCTTTCTCTTTAATTTAGCACCAGACTATCCACCAAAGTCCATCAACTCAGTAGTTCATCCTTTAGAGTTTCTAAAGCCACAACTTTAACTTCAAAATCCGATAATTGAGTAGTCAGAGTAATTTTTTCATCTTGAGACACATCTACACTATTGTTTAAAAGGTTCTTCTCAGTAGTTAGTTCATAGATAGAGTCCATGAGCACACATGCCAGTTTTTTCAACCTTCTAGTAGAATAAAGATATAAGTTATCTTTAAGATCTAGTAGTGTTACCTCTTCATCATCTTCTTCATCATCTGACTGTTCCATAAATGCAAACATGTCATCATAGATCTCATCATCATCCTTTATAGAAAGAATAGACTAATCTTCATCTTGTTCTTCCTCTTCCGATCCACTAGAAGAATTTCCCTAAACTCCTAGTGTTTTTATCATGATCCTATCAACACTAGCCTTCTTCTTGAACTTGTCTGGAATCTGGTCCTTCCTCCTATCCTTCCTAGGTTTTGTCATATCCTTATAATCATTTTTGTTATGAGGACGATCCCTGATGAAGTATCCTGGTTTGACACAACCATGACCTAAGTCACTATGTTAGTACTAGCCTTCTTCTTGTATTTGTCCTCCTATCCTTACCAGGTTTTTGCCCATCCTTATAATCATTTTTATTATAAGGAAACTCCCTGATGAAGTGTCCTGGTTTGCCACAGCCATGACATAGGTCACTATTTCCATAGGACTTACCAATATTTCCCTTCTTAGTCATATCATGACTTTTTCTGATAAAATTATTTAACTTGTTGGTTATATATGTCATATCTATACCATCTATCTCCTCATCGCTCTAAACGGTTTTCAGTACCAAGGTTTTGTCCTTCTTCCATTATCGCTTAGCAGTATCATGTTTCTTATTCAACTTATGAGTACGAAGAATGCCAATGAGAACATCCATTTTCGGAGTTTTCAAGTCCTTCGATTCAGTGATGGAATCAACCTTGCTTTCCCAAGATTTGGGAAGCACTCTCAAAATCTTTCGATTATGTTTGCTTTGACTGATGAGCTCCCCCAAGAACTTGAGTTCATTGGTTATTGCTAAAAACCTGGTCTCCATGTCTTGTATGGTTTCTCCTTCATGCATAATGAAATTCTCATACTGAGATGTCAGTATGTCTACCTTAGACTCTATCACCTCTTCAGTTCCTTCGTGAGCATTTTTCAAACAATCCCAAATTTCTTTGGTTGATTCACAAGCGGACATTCGATTGTATTTCTCAGCTTTTATTTTACACACAATTAATATTTTTGCTTTGTAATTTTTCTCTATGTTCTTCCCGTCCAACTTAGTGTATTGTTGACTGGTTTTTTGGTACAAACTTGGTAATATCACCTTCCTTTACTTCAATTATTGGAACATATGGTCCATCTAGAATGATGTCCCAAAGTACACTGTCTTCAGCCATTAAGAAATTGTGTATGTGACCTTTCCACCAGCCATAGTACTTGCCATTGAATCTTGGTGGTCTTGTGGATGATTGACCTTCTTCCAAGTTAAGAGGAGTAGTCATTTTCACGCAAAATCTTAAGGTGTGAACCTGACAGAGATCTCTACACTGATACCAATTGTTGAGTTAACTTGCTCCTAGCCTACTAAAGGATTTTTTTCTCTCTAAGTACAATAAGCTAAAAACTTAAAGAGGGTAAATGACGAAAGATAAGTGAACAAGGATTTTTATATGGAAAAAATCTTTGCTCAAGGGAGAAACAACTACGGCCTGTCACTACAAGATTTACCAACTCCAAGTCCACTAAAGAGCAAAGTAAAGAAATACAACACACAAGCTATTTCTCTACCTTCCCTTATAACACAACTTGTAGACAAGCACAAGCAAAAAGCACCCAAAAACCAATTCTAGTCTAAACCCACAACCTATATGAAGATAGACTAGGAAACAACCTAACCTTTAGACTTCAACACTGTCTCAAAGGTTTATACAACTTTTAACACATTAAAACACATGTGAATCACTTACCTTTATATCTTAGGTGCGATATTACTCTTTTGGAACTTGACACAACTCTAACAGACTAGAGGACGACAAAAGTCTTCCATCAGGTCCTTTGTTTGGAGTATCTGTGTCTTCATGCATAAGGAGCTAAGGAGGAAATTTTTCAAGACAAGAATATTCTTAGGAATGTTTATATTTCTACCTTAGACAACTTTCAACTTTCTTTTATATTATTGTGGGGACATGTTAAGGACCACTGGTCTCTTCATAGCATTTGATAGACATCTCACCAATCACAACAGCTTTACAGACTACTATCCACAACTCACTTTAGCAAAGTAGCCTAAAGGTTTACCTGGTCCTTGACTTAGTTTATCATTATCAAAATATTAGAACATACTAACATCCATTCATGTATGTACTTAACAATCACCAAAGTGGAATTTTAGATCGCCAAAATTAGTAGTGTTTGAAATTTTTTGGGCCATCAAAATGGAACTTTAGATCACCAAAATCAATAGTTTTTGGGCCACTTTGGTGATGCATTTTTGCAATACGTCAATCTATTTGGCGATTCATCTAATGGTCTAATGTCATCACTAAATTTTCTAGTTTAAATATATTTTAGTAAAATAATCATAACTTTCTACTCCAAACTCAAATTAATGAACAATTAGAAGTGTTGGGAAGAAGAATCACAATACGTTAATTGATAGGTCATGGGTTACCTAAATTTTTATATTGTAAGAGATATGACCATTTGAATTTGACTCTTTATTGTAAGAGATATAGCCATTAGACGCTGACTTTTTCATGATCTTATGAAGAAACTCAACCAATAGGGAACTATGAACTTAGTGTTAGATATCCCTTATGACCCTAAATCACAATACACTTCTCACACTTAGGAATAGATCTACACACATGTACTCTTCTTAAACTTAGGAATGGACCTTAGCAAATATGTATGAGTAGGATATCACATATTCCAATTTGATAAGCTGCACAACAAATTATTCAAATTCTTAACATAGAATTCACGAAGTGTTACATATGTTTTCCTAGATATAAGCTACATTGATCTTGCTTTTCTTAAGAGTCTTCACTAACTTGAATGACCTCCCCTTCTGTAACGACCCAATCCACTACTGATATCGTTCAATTGGGGCCTAGATCCTCATGACTTTAAAATGTGTCACTAGTAGGTAAGAGTTGTTTACTTATCTACCTAGCATCTCTTATGGTTTTTGCCAATGTAGGACTTTATCTAAAGATAGGTCGTTACAAACACCCTCTTTATGGACTCAGTGTCCTTACTGAGATTTACCTCACCGTATGGGATTCGTCTAGACTTAGCATATGGATTTGTCCCGCCTCATCGAGATTTGCCTAAACTTAGTTGAACTCTGATCCAAATCGACAAGGCTGACATAGAAACAGCTCTGATACCATCTATAACGACCCAACTCACTAGTGATATTCTCTACTTTGGGCCTAGTTTGCACGACTTTAAAACGTGTTACTAGTAGGTAAGGGTCATTTACTTATATACCCAACATCTCTTCCATGTTTTACCGATGTGGGACTTCTATCTAAAGATGCGTTGTTACACCTTCAATATCCCCATGTTCAAAGATATAACTCACATTCTAGGAACTCCTATGATGCACTTACCACCCCCTCCCCCAACCCCGACTCCTAAATAAGGATATGATCTTAAACTACTACCATACTCAAAAGTTACTAATTCTGGTGATAAAAATAGTCAATAATAAGGGGATACCTTAAGTCAGTAGCTCCCTTTGAAGATAGGGCATTTACATAAACTTCGAAATCGTACCTCGTGAACTTACATCAGGAAAGTCTGAAACCGTACCCACACTTTTTATATTCATAACCTTCAAATGTTTAATTTAAAATTTTAAGATATCTTATGGTATTCCTTCATTCTTATCTATATAAATCCTATTCATATAATCCCTACCCAAGGTTTTTCATTTTATAATTAAAGTAGCAAAGTGTTTATATCATTATTATTTTATTATTTGATTCATGCTTCAATTGAAAATCTGTATTGATTCTATATTTCTCTTTTTTCATCAATATTATTATGATAATAATTCTAAGAATAATGTGTATGTTGTATCTTGTTTTTTATTTTTTTTATTTCTTCCTATTAGACTTCTATAATTTGTATTTTTATTTGAGCTCAAATTGATAATTTGTGACTTTATTGAAAGTATGGAATATACATGCTTTACGTGTCAAGAAACTAGTATAAATAAAATACAAGTAAGAAAGAGTTGACCACAGTAGGGTCTTGGGAGGGGAAGCTTTGGAAAAATGTCTGTCAGCAGAAATAGTTGGATACATCACTACAGACATTAAGCTAGAAATAGAAGGAATAAATGATAACGCATGGTGGATATGCAACTCTAATGGTACCTTCTTAGTTAAATCTGCCTATCAGCTCCTAAGGTAGAAAAAAGAGAAAGATTCTTTGTGTATACAATGGTGTGGAGTAGCAATCTGCCTCACAAGATTGTTTTTCTAATGTGGAGGGTGTTGAAGAGAAGGATCCCTATTGATGACATCCTAAGAAGGATGGGCATATTACCATAGTTATTGGTGTTATGTTAATGGAGGGGAGGAGACATCGGACCATCCCTTTTAACAGCCCCCAAAACTATGGAGGTACTTTGTTACATGTGCAGGTTTTCATATGGCTAGTCCAAACCTAGCAACTATCATTTTACAATGGTGGAACTATATGGATGTCTTAAAAGCGAAGAGGATTCTAAGGTCAATCCCTGCTATTATCTTGTAAGAATTGTGAAAAAATAGGAATAACATAAGGCATGAGAAACCTACATCATATAAAAGGATGCTACATGGATGAAACAAAATCATATTTTAATCAAAGTAATTTATTCACAACTAAAAACTGGCTCGATGTCTTGGAATGGTTGCTTTGACGTTTTGCAAAGGCAGAGACCTGCCTTACAATACAAGGTTATCAATTGGAAGGTCCCTAATTCTAGTTGGGTGAAAGTAAATATTGATAGAGCTAGTAAAGGAAATTCAGGCATCAGTTCATATAACAGTATATATGTAAAAGCTATAGCTATCTTGACGGTCTTACAGTACTGCAAAGTACAAGGCCATGAGAAGGTTATACTAGAAACAAATTCCCTAGGATTACAAAAAATCATTTTAATGGAGTGAAAAATCCATGGGAAATCGTGTAAATAGTGGAGGAAATTCAATGCATAATAGAGACAATCAACATTCAAGTGTATCACATTTTCAGAGAAACAAACACTTCGGTGGATTATATAGCTAATACTGTTAAATCAGAGGGCATACAATAGTTCTCCTCTTTCTCATAATTGCCAACATGGCTAGGAGGATTCTCAACACAGATAAACAGTAAATCCCATGCTTATCCATATTAACAAAACATAGGTTTGGATGATATTTACGTCGGTAACACCAAACTTTCTCAAAGAGATACATAATAGGATGCATTTACAAAAATCTGTGTCCTCTATTCTACAAGGAATATTCACATCGAGGTTTTACCAAATAAATATAGCTATCATAACAACTTATCTGGAGCAAAAGGGCATCCCGAAAAAGACCATACATCCATCAAAAAGGAGATCTATAAAGTCAGCATCAGGAGTGACATGTAAGTACCTCAAGGGTGTGACGAAAAGTATATCAATCATTGCATAAAAGAAAAGGTTAGAACAGTGGTTGAACTTTTGGAAAATCGGGCAATTGGAGGTGAGACTTACAGATAAAGGTGGACTGAGATGCAAAGCTTGTTTTGCAAATGGAAATGGGGAGGCCAAGGCGGCGCATCACAAGGCGTGCTAAAAGAAAACACCATGAAACATGTCAACTACGGAAAAGTTGTAATAGAGAAAGAGAGTCATACTTACCTAGACATCACGCAGAGCACGAAGAGAACCACAAGAACATGCGTGAATCTTTGGACCAGACGGAAAGTGAAAGACCTCATTGGACACTTAATGGTTAAGATAGGAAAGTGGCGGAAGTATCTAGATAACCCTATATTTTAGGGTTTGATTTTTATCTGGATGGGTTGGGCCATCCGGTTCTTATTTGTAAGATGTCTTTATTTATTCAATAAAATGGGCCTTCGCGCCCACTAGTTCAACCAAAAAAAAAAACATAGAATGAACAATCAATTCAAATTAATTGAATATACCTAATAATGGCATAAAGTAGCGGATCAGGAATGCTATAAAAGCAAAGCAAGAACAAAAACATTATCTAAATAAAATAACAATACATGGATGGCGGAACATTGAACAATCAATCATTGTAATATAAGTTAGAATACCTAATAGAAACATCAAATAATAGAGTAAAAGTACTAAGAATAACTAGGAAAGAGTGACAAATTATCTACATAAAATATCAAAATATGAACATCGAACTTGGACCTACTCCAAATAATGACTAAAGCTCATCAAGAAGGTGGACTACAGGAACCAGGTCATCTCAAAACTTTTCTCCAAAAAGAGTTTGGTTCTGCCATATATTGGTTGCTTCGTGGACACGAAATACACAAACATAATAGAGAAAAAATGTTAAAATAAATAGGCAAATTGAGCAATCAATCTAATGCAATTTAATTTAAAATACTTAATAGAAACGTCAAATAATAAGCAAGAATGCAAAAATAACTAGGTAAGAGTAACAAAATACATAAATAAAATATCTAAACAAGAATGATAAAACTTGAGTGTAGTTGAGGACTATCTAGATAATGAAGATTGCCTAGATGATGATTGAAGGTCATCAAGAAGATGAAAGAGATAAAGTGAAGGGTGAACCGTGAGCTTTGCTCATTCTATATTCCAGCATTTATTAGGAAAATTATAACATATATCTACATAAATGATAAGTACAAGAGTAAATACAAAATAGATTTCTACTACAAGTAGGATATAATAAGTTAATTACTATACCCTCCCTCAATCTGGACAGGAAGAATAAACATGAAGATTGGCAGTGAGCTCACAAAAATGGATAGAGGGCAAAACTTTAGTGAAGGATTGGCAAGTTGTTCAAAAGCATGAACATGAGATACTACTAAGTCATCATGACTTATCTTTTCACGGAAAAAATAATCCAAAACAATATTTTTGGTACGAGAGTTAAAAACTGGATTATGCGCTAGGTGGATGGCTCCAATGTTGTCACACTTTGCGAAGATAGGGGAAGCAAGAAAAACACCAAGATCACGAAGAATGTATTGCAGCCATGTAGCCAAGGCAGTAGCAACAGCAAGAGCTCTATAATCGGCTCAGTAGTAGAACGTGCAACTGTAGGTTGTTTCTTAGAGGACCAAGAAATGAGATTGAAGCCAAATAAAATCCAAAAACCAGATGTGGCAGAGAACCAGCCCAATCTGAGTCGCAATAAACACTAACAACAAGATCAGATTTTTTGTACAACTGTAAGCCCCAATCATTTGTATCACTTAGGTACCTAAAGATGTGTTTTACTGCCTGAACATGTAATTGTCTTGGCTGGTGAAGAAACTGAGAAGCAAGGTTGGCAACAAATTCAATGTCTGGCTGAGTGAAGGATAAGTGTTGTAGGCTCACAAACATTTGACGATAGGTAGAAGGATCTTCAAGCAAAGGCGAAGAAGGGAAATTCTAGTCAAGCTTGCTATGGAGTGGAGTAAGAACAGATTTACACTTCTCTAGCCTAAAATGATAAAGAAGAGAAACAATGTAATGATATTGTACCAATAGCAGCCCTAAGGAATTATGCTTTAGTTCAATTCCAAGAAAGTAACTAAGAGGGCCTAAGTCTTTCATTGATATTCTGAACTTATAGAAGAGATTAACTGAGATATCAAAGAGTCGGACAAGCCAATAATAACTATATCATCCACATAAAGCAAAAGAATTATGCAATCACCTACTGAATGAAAGATGATGATGCTATGGTCTGAGACACATTGCTGAAAACCAAGATCAAGAAGAAAACAAACAAGACGATGGAACCAGGCATGTGGTGATTGCTTGAGACCATATAGAGCAACTGCAACTTGCAAACATAATGAGGATAATCTGGATTTACAAAGACCTTTGGTTGTCACATATAAACTGTCTCAAATAACTTACCATGTAAGAATGCATTTGATACATCAAGTTGACACATTAACCATTTCTATTAAAGGGTAAAGATAAGACCAAACGAACTATGCCAGGCTTGACAACAAGAGAAAATGTCTCAAAATAATACACCCCAGGCTTCTGGAAAAACCTTGAGCCACTAATCGAGCTTAAATCTGCGCAAAATTTAGTTTGAAACACCCATTTATTGCCAACAATATTTGCATTTGCCGAAGGAGGTACCAAAGTCCAAGTTTGATTTTGGACAAGTGCATCAAATTTGGCACTCACGGCTTGCATCCAACGAGGATCTTTAGATGCTTGAGCAAAGGATGTAGGTTTAGATAAAATCGAACTAGTTGATGCTAGCAAGGAAGGAAGAAGACGTGGTTTGACGGAACTAGTTTGAGAATGAATAAGCATGAGATGAGAATTGGGGTTATACAGTAGGAGGAGTGGAGTTAGGCACAATAACATTGCCTAAGGGAGGTACACCAGAACGTGTGATATGGATTGGGAAGTGAGAAGATGTAGAAGAGTTATCTAAAACAGTGGCTGATGAGGTAGATTTGAGTGAGGATGGCATCGCAGTAGGAAAGAAGGATGGAAAGGGGAATGAGTCTTCAACAAAATTAACATGACGAGAGATACCTGCCACAAATGGATAACAGAGACATCCATATACATAAACCAAAATATAATCGGGCGCACGACCATAAAGTTTTCAAAGGTGGATTTAAAATGCAGCACGAGAAGTGGAGTAACATTAATCAGGGAGACAACATACAAGAAAGCTCAACCCAAAATTTAAAAGATATAGACGCTTGAAAAATAAGATAGCGTAGGACATTCACAATGTGTCTATGTTTTCGCTCAGCCCTACCATTTTGAACAGAAGTGCGAGGACATGAAAGACGATGGACTATGTCATGTTGTTTGAAACATGAACTACAATTATAGTTGGCATATTCACCACCTACTTTGGACTGAAAATAATAAATAGAGGTGTGAAAAATATTATTAACCATTGTATAAAATTCTTTGAATTTGTCAAAAGATTCAGATATTTTGCGCATCAAATAAACCCAAGAGAATTTGGTGTAATCATCAAGGAATAAATTATAATAACGATAACCAGAATTGGAGACAATAGGAGCATGCCATACATCAGAATGAATTAAAACGAAAGGAGAACTTGCATTATTACTTGATAAGGAAAAAGGCATTCGAATTTATTTGCCCAATGACACACATTACAAGAACTATTGCTAATAGATGAAGTACTACTAATCAATTCTCTAGCAACTAAAGAGCAAGGAGACTCTCAGGCAGGATGTCCAAGAAGTTGGTGCCAAAGAGAAGTAGGCAAAATTTTAGCGAAGAGACCAAAGTTGGAGGAGCCTGATAGAGTGACACGTAAAGGATAAAGAGACCCAAAATTATTATATCGGAGCAATGTTGTTCTGGTCTTCATGTCCTTAACAAAAAAACCATAGTCAGAAAATTGAATAAAAAAAAATATTATCGGCACATAAAGTAGATTTTTAGTAAGGGAAGGAACATATAAAATGTTCTTTAAGAGAAGAGGCTTAGAAGTTCTTTAAAGAGTAAATGAACCAATAGCTTTAATAGGCAGAGGAGTACCATCTCCAACCATAACTTGAGAAGAACTAGAATAAGGAGTGAAAGCAGTAAGAGTTGAAGAATCATTAATGTGCGCAGATGCCCCAGAGTCTGGGTACCAAATTGTTGGTTGAACCTCTTCCAAATTCATGGTAGCAAATGATTGAGGAATGTTGTTAGCCACAAAGGAATGATTGAACCTGTTTCTACACTCTAACACAGTGCAATTTTAGTGAAAACAAATCTGACATTGTTAGTAAGAGTGACAAGAGCTTTATCCAAAATACCATTACCAGGGGACGGAGTCCAAGAATGATGTTGGAAACTATACCCTGGAGAGTTTTGATATCCTCGACCTCTACCATATTGACCCTTGTTATTTCTGCCATGGCCTTTCTATTGGAATGTCCTTTTACAGATTGATTTTCGCTAATGGATGATGAGAAATTAGAAGTGCTCTTCCCTGGAGCGAACGCCAATAAAGCAGTTTGCGAATTTGAATCATTTGAATTATATGCATTAATATGAGCTTCTTTAGTGAGAAGAAGAGGTCGTAACGTAATAAAGCAAGGAAGAGTGTTGATAGCCTTTAATCCAGAAAAAAAAAGTTCGATAGAATTGAGGTAATCATTGCAAAGCTTGAGTGACTAAATCATCACCGGTTACAGGTTTACAATTGTCCTAAGAGAGTAGACAATAGAGTGAAGTTGCTAAAGATAATCTTCAATAGAAAGAGAACCCTTTTTGAAATTTTGAAATTGGACTTGAGGTGAATGATAGAGGAAGACACTTGATCTAAATATAGGAAGCTAAGGTGTCCCAAGCTTGTTTAGATGTCTCACAAGCATAGTTTAGAAGTATGTCAAGAATAGCGAGGGAAAGGGTAGCATTAATCCAACTTAGTGCAATAGTATCACATTTAATCCATAGCATGAATTCAGTGTGCTCGGGTGAAGGACATGAAATGGTTCCATCTACTCAGGGAAGAAGGTTGTGACTTTTAAGGATTGTGAGAAAAAATTTCTTCTAGGTGAGTCAATTTAATAGGAAAAAACCTTTGATATTGGAAATTATCGGAGCAAGAGTTGGAAGACCCAGAGAAGATTGATTCAAGAAGGTTTAAGCAGAGGAAGTGGTTTGGGATGAGGAACTTTGTGGATCCATTTAAGCAATCCGTTTAGCCTTTGATACCAAGATGAAAGTGATAAAGTGAAAGGTGAACCATGAACTTTTCTCGTTCTATATTCCAGTATTTTTAAGGTA